>PVIH01011788.1:30904-67318 GCA_004025045.1 Sigmodon hispidus | reverse complement strand
GAAAAAAGATAGTATATTTAACAAATGGTGTTGGCATAGCTGGATGGAAGTGTGTAGAAAAATGCAAATAGATCTGAGCCTGTCACCCTGCACAAAACTCAAATCCAAGTGGATCAAAGACCTCAACTTAAACCCAGCCACTTTGAACTTGATAGAAAAGAAAGTGGGAAATACACTTCTACAAATTGGCACAGGCGACTACTTCCTAAACATAACACCAGTGGCACAGACACTAAGACCAACAAATAATAAGTGGGATCTCCTGTAGCTAGGAAGCTTCTGCAAAGCCAAGGACACTGTCAATAGGACAAAATGACAGCCTACAGAATGGGAAAAGATTTTCACCAACCCTACAAGTGATAGAGGGCTGACCTCTAAGATATATAAAGTGCTCAAGAATCTAGAGCCCAAAACCTTGAATAACTCAATCAAAAAATGGGGTACAGATCTAAAAAGGGAATTCTCAGCAGAGGAACTACAAATGGCTGAAAGGCACCTGAAAAAGTTCTCTTCATCTTTAGCCATCAGAGAAATGTAAATCAAAACAACTTGGAGATACCACCTAACACCTGTTAGATTGGCTAAGATAAATGGCATAGATGACAGCCTATGTTGGAGAGGATGTGGATCAAGGGGAACACTCCTCCATTGTTGGTGGGAGTGTAAGCTTGTTGAGCCACTTTGGAATGCAGTATGGCAGTTTCTCAGAAAATTGAGAATCAATCTCCCCTAGGACCCAGCAA
This sequence comes from Sigmodon hispidus, assembly GCA_004025045.1. Lineage (NCBI taxonomy): Eukaryota > Metazoa > Chordata > Mammalia > Rodentia > Cricetidae > Sigmodon > Sigmodon hispidus. Next base: position 66,575 of record PVIH01011788.1, on the reverse strand, counting down.
TACCACTTCTGGGTGCATACCCTAAAGAGGCACATTCACACTCCAAAGGTATTAGCTCAACTATGTTCATAGCAGCATTATTTGTAATAGCAAGAACCTGGAAACAACCTAGATGCCCCTCAACTGAAGAATGGATTAACAAACTGTGGTACATCTACACAATGGAATACTACTCAGCAGTAACAAAAAAAAATGATATCCTAAAATTCTCAGGCAAATGGATGGATTTGGAGAATATCCTACTGAGCGAGGTATCACAATCTGAGAAAGATAAGTAGGGGATGTACTCACTCATTAGTGGTCTTTAAACAAACAAATAAGAAAAAAAGCCAAGCATGCCCAAACGGCAAACCACAACCACTGAACAGCTTGAGATCAGAAACACCCTGGACTGACCCTTCGGACCCGACTCCAACTATAGGAACACCTGACTCACTCTTGAGGAAGGGGGGACAAAACTGGATTTGGCCAGGAGTGGAGACTGATCCAAGCATTATTGGGTCAGTGGGACCATAGGACTGTTTGCTCTCTACCCAGGGAGGGGATGGGGAGTTGTGGAGAAGAAAAATGACCTGATGTGGTGGGAGGGGGAAGGGACCTTGAATAAGGATATACAGGGATGGAAAAAAAATTCAGAGGGAAAGCTGAACACAAAGTAAATATATGTGTAGCAATCTTATTTGCATTACCACCCTTGATAAGCCATGCTTAAGATTTTTATCTTCTTTATAGTTATTGTTAACTTTTCAGCATTTTAAATTCATTTTACTGTTTTTTTGATAAATATAAAATAAATAAAGAAATAAAAAAAGAAAAAAAATTGAGTTGTGGCATACATACTTGATAACTGACAGCTCTATAACTTAGACCTACCCAAAGAACTGCAGGCAACTGAGGAATGATGGGATGCTTTCCCAGTCAAGTGATCAGCCCTAGAAACATTTATCCAAGTAATATTATATGGACTGAGTGGAGCATATTTGAATGAAATAACAATTATGGAAAAAGAGGCTATGAATTTTTAGAGTAGAATGGTGAGAGACATATGAGTGGGCTTTGAGGGAGGAAAGGAAAGGAAGAAATGTAACTATATCATAATCTCATATGTTTAAATGTATGCAAGTAGAAGTTTTAACTACACAAATTGTAGCTTAATGTTTGAGAATACCCTACATAGCCTATCATCTCAGAGAGTATCACAATTCCTGGTTTTTAAAAATGCATTGATTTCTTTTTTGTAGCAGTGTGATTAAGAGTAGAAGTTATATAGTTCATTTTCTATACTTTCTTTAATTTGGACTCTCAAAATATAGTTCAAGAAGATCACAGACTCAGGACGGTTCCACCTTTGCCTCACAAATATTGGGATTACAGGCATATTTGTTGAGCAAATGATCATTTATGTATGCAAATCCATTGTATATGATTTATAATATTTTTATTCAACAGTATAATAACTATGGGAAACAATGACTTTTATCTTACTTTCCACATAGAAAAGAAAAAAAAAACACTTCAAAAAGTTTGATAGTTTTAATAACACAAATATTACAATATGGTCCTAGAGTTAATATTGAGATTTTATTTCACAGGCCACAATATGACTCATTATGTTTCCTTGGATATATAGCAGGAGCCCTTCTTTTTTAAATGTTATAAATGCTCAGTACTCCACTAGTACTGAGTTTCTAGCTCAAATTATAATGCCTGAAATTGTCCAAAACTCCACTCAGAAGTGAGTTCCTTTCCACATATGAGCTTATAAGATCTATGATTTTAACATAGCTAATATTTGCTTTGATCATACCTTTATGGAGCCACTGTATATTACAACTATTTTTATTGAAAAAGCAATATTCATCCAGAAAAGCAAAAATTTAATAAACATAGGGCTTGCTGAATTTTTGCAATGGAATTATGCTCTTGGCACTAGCATCAAAACCAAAAGCTAGTGTCCAGCAGAGGTCTCAGAACCCCTTGTTTTTCTTTGTGTACCTTGACTCTGACCTCTCCCAAATTAACTCACAAAGTAATTCCATTTGTGAGAAGTCATCACCAAATTAGTATTTTTTTTTCTCTTAGAATTTAAGGTGTTGAGTTTCAATTTACTGATTGTCTCCATTTAAAATAAAGTTAAAAATAAAATTTAGGTGAGTCAGAGCCTTTATTTGTATTTTTTCTTATTTTATTAGTTAAGTATTTTGCAGAATGCACTCCTTTAAATGTAATGTAGTAGTCAAAAACCTGTATGATACATACAAATATTCCATATTCTTTATGCTGATGCAGCTATGAGATTTTTCCTCGTGTATTTTTTATTTATTTAAAAAGGGTTCCCTCTATGTATATTTCTAATTGCTCTCCTTTCCCTCCTCTCAGTCCTCCCTCAGCGTCCCCCCATCCCATCCCTTTCCCCTGCCCCAAGGAGGTCAAGGAGTCCCAAGTTCGATCTGGTTTATCCATTTGAGGTAGGTCCTATTCCCACATCTCTGTATTATGGCTGGGTTAGGTGTATCTCTGTAGGGAATGGGTTCCAAGATGCTAGCTCATGCACAGGAACACAGTCAGATCTTACTACAAGAGGCTCCACAAACTACCCATGCCATTTGACAGTCATCTGCCTTTAGAGGGTATAGTTCCTTTCCCTGAAGGTTCCACTGTGGCTGTTTCTGATCCAATGAGCTCCCAATACTTGCAGCCAGACTTCTCTGTGGGTCTTCTCATCATGGTGCTGATGCCTTCGCTCATTTACACACTCCCCTCTCTTTCTCTTCAGCTGGACAAGGAGCTTGACTTGGTGCTTAGCTATGGATCTCTGCTTCTACCTCTACTCATTTCCGGGTGAAGGTTCTTATATGATACTTAGGATGGTCATTTATTTGGTTACAAGGGAAGTCCTGTCTATGAAGCCCCTCCATTATTGGTTGGCGTCCTAGCCTGGGATATCTGTGCTCTTGGAGGTTTCCCTAGCACCTGTCCTCTTTCCAACCGCACAGTGGCTCCCTCTAGCAAGATATCCATCTTTTTTTTTCTCCCTCTTTGTTGCACCTTTCATTCAATCATCTCCTTCTATCATGGTTTGTTCCCACCTCTTCTTGGTTGCTACAAGTTATGATCCAATTTTCTCAGGAGAGCTTCTCTGTTTTCTCTTCCCAGGGGGATCCCTGGATGTCTCTGTCTCTCCTTTTATATTTATTATCTGGTGATTTTACATCATGCATCCCATCAAACTCATTGTCAGTCCTCTCAGATTCATACTCACTCTTATGATCTCCCCATTTACAAAAACTCCCATTCATGTTGCTCATTTACTTAAGTTCTTTCTGATTACAAACTGCTTAGGGGTTGTGGTTTGCCACCCGGATATTCTTTGCTTTTTGTCTAAAATACACTTATGAATAAATACATACAATGTCTATCTTTCTGGGCCTATATTATCTAACTCAGAGTGATTGATATTCTCCAAATCCATTCATTTGTCTGTAAATTTTAGGATGTAATTTTTTTAATTTTTTAATTTTTTTTAACTGCTGAGTAGTACTCCATTGTGAAGATTTACCACAATTTGTTAATCCACTCTTCAGTTGAGGGACATTTGGGTTGTTTTCAGGTTCTGACTATTACTAATAATATTGTTATGAACATCATTGAGTAATGCCCTTGGAGTAAGATTGTGCATAATTTATATACATTCCCAATAGTGATATTGCTGGATCATTGGGGAGATTGATTCCCAGTTTTTGGAGGAACTGCATATTGCTTGCAAAGTGGCTGTACAAGTATATACTCTGACCAGCAAAGGAGGAGTGTTCCCCTTGCTCCACATTCTCTCCAGCATAGGCTTTCATCTGTGTTTTTGATCTTAGTCATCCTGACAGGTGTAAGTGGTATCTCAAAGTTGTTTTGATTTGCATTTCTCTGATGGCAAAAGATGCTGAGCAATTCTTTAAGTGCCTTTCAGCCATTTGTAATTTGTCTTTTGTGAATTCCTTTTTTAGCTCTGAACTCCATTTTTAATTTGATTATTTGGGTGTTTAGCCTCTAGTTTCTTGAGTTATCTCTGTATTTTAGAGATCAGTTTTCTGTCAAATATAGGATGGTGAAGATCTTTTCCCATTCATCAGCTGTCATTTTTTTCTTCTTGAATGTGTCTTTTGCCTTACAGAAGCTTCTTGGCTTCTTGGAACAGGTCTCATCTATGAATTGTTGCTCTTAGTGTCTGTGCTATTTTGTATTATATTTAGGAAGTGGTCACCTGTGCCAATTCATTGAAGGGTATTTTCCACTTTTTTTTCTATCAAGTTCTGTGTAGCTGGGTTTGTTTTGAGGTCTTTTAACCACTGGAATTTGTGTTTTGTGTTGGGTGATAGGTATGGATCTATTTGCAGTCTTATACATACTACCATACCATCCAGTTATGCCAGCACCACTTGTTTAAGACATTATCTTTTTTCATTGTATATATTTTGCCTCTTTGTCAAAACTCAGATGTTATAGGTGTGTGGATTAAGGTCGGGGTCTAAGCCCATTGATCTACAAGTCTGTTTTTATTGCAGTACCAGGCTGTTTTTATTACTATAGCTCTATAGTATAGCTTGAAGTCAGGGATGGTGATGCCTCCTGAAGTTATTTTATTGAACAGGATTGTTGCTACAGTCTTGGGTTTCCTGTTGTTACAGATGAAGTTGAACATTGTTCTTTCAAGGTCAGTAAAAAAATTGCACTGGGATTTTATCTAAAATATGGATTGCTTTCATTAAAATTGCCATTTTTACTATGTTGATCATACCCATCAAGGATCATGGGAGATCTTTTCATTTCTTGATATCTTCTTCAATTTATTTCTTCAGTGACTCAAGTTTTTGTCAAATAGGTCTGCCACTTCTTTGGTTAGAGTTGCCCCAAGATATTTAATGCTATTTAAAGGTATTATAAAGGTCAATGTTTCTCTCATTTCTTTTTCAAACCTTTTTCTTTTTAAAGTTGTTATTATTTTTATTTGTTCATCTTTATTATTGTTTGAGACTTCTAAGAGCATAGGTTAGCTTGGTATATGTCCTGTGTTTGTTTCTTTGTCATAAGCTAGAATCATCAGGGAAGAGGGAAACTCAGTTGAGGAACTGACTTCATCCAACTGGCCTGTCTGCAAGTCTATGGGAACATTTTTTGATTCATAATTGATGTGGTGGGGGCTAGCCCACTATGAGTGGTGAAATTTCTGCCTGGTTAGTATAAATTACCAGAAGAGCAAACAATAAAGCAAGTGGCATTTCTCCATGGCTTCTGCTTCAGTTTCTGCCTGCAAGTTCCTGACTTGTGTTCTTCTCCTTTCCTCAATGATGGATTGCCACCTTCAAGTTATAAGATGAAATAAACTCTTTCCTCCCATTTTTTTGGTGACAAAAACAGAAGTCTAATTAGAACAGACCATTTTAAGTGTTTTGCATGGAACCTGCTTTAAACTGTTGGGCCCTAGGCACAGATAAATTGAGTAACTTATCCACAGCAAAGCAGCTGCTGCTGATAGAAGATCTGAGGTTCAGATTCCAGCAGTTAACTTCAGAGACCACTTACTCATTTATCTCCCTGCCCAAAAATGACTAAGTATAGGATTTATATTTAATTCATTGTCTTTCAAATCAATTGTCAGCATAGCCTACAGCTTATCTATTCAGCAACCATTTGGTGGCTAGTCAAATAAAGGAATGCATAAAATACAACAAATACACATTTCAGTGTTATACAAGGATACTATAGAACTTTCCTAATACAGGGTGGTTTTCTTTCATAATTTAAGTTACTATATTTTTATTTTTATAGCCCCCAAAGAATACATTTCAATAACCACCAATCACACAGCATTTTTCGGTATTTGTATATTTTTCATTAAATATAGTCTTGTAAACAGAGAAAATCTGTACAGAACTTATAATGTTGTCTTATGGGTTAGAAGAGTAGAAATTTCCTGTAACATAAACAGTCTCTGCTCTTACAACATCTCTCCACCTCAGATCACAAGGTACTTAACTGTACAAATCACTTTCTTCCCTCTGTTGACATTTTTTATTATCACTGCAAGCAAGATGCCTTGATAAACACTTCTCCGCTACTTCCTGAGAAGTAGCAATTTTCTTTGGTGAAAAAATTTCTCCCAGAACTTACAACCAATATTTCTATCAGTGTGAAAGATTAGGCAAGAAAAGCAGCATCTGTAAGTACCATAGTTAATTCGTTAGACTTAGTAGTAGTTAAAATCCTAGAGGTCAATGATCTGAGTTCAATATACCTTATAGAAGTAAAATAAATTGATCAATGTCATCATACCACCATAGAACACACTCTATGCCATCTTTCTTCCAAATTCTCTGAATTATGTTCATACCACCACAAATTAGACCCACTATCTTCTCCCTGATAGTTGAGGATCATTTAGTACTTGGCATCACTTGATCCTTGTCTTTGTTCATTACTCATGTCTCTTTAATTTTATCAGTGCAAGTGGATTCATGTTCCAAATGCTGCTCTCCTCTAGGTTCCTTGCTCTATCACTCAACAAAAGGTTACAGACAGTACCTATAATAGTGACATACAATGCAGCAATGAAACAGAAGCCAGGAACTTCTTATAGTTAAGGCACATGTTCTTTTGTTTGTTTTTTTATTGTTGTTTTTTTTTATTTTAGGTGAGTCTGTGATTTTCCTAATGAAGATTTTGTCTCAGGTTTCACTTAATTGCTGGTCCTCATATTATACCAATTTGAAATTATATCTCTCAGGGACTGAAGAGAGGTCTCCGCCTCCGGGTCAATTCCTAGTTTGAAATAATCTGTATGTGAATTCAAATTCCAGATGATCTGACACCCTCTTCTGTTCTCAAGCATTGCATATACTCAATGCAGATATATCGACAGGTAAAAAACCCATACACATTAAATAAAAATAAAGAAAAAAATTAAAATATAATTCCCATGTCATTTAATTGCATCTTTGTCTCTTTGTAATTGTACACATCACAAATGATCAGGCTGTATTTAGGAATATAAATGTGCATACATATACATATATGCAATCACAATAATAACAATGAAGGCATAAATTTGAGAAAGATCAAGGAGGAATATATGGAGGTTTTGGAGTGAGGAAAGGAAAAGGAGAAATGTTGCAATTATATTATCTCCAACAAATAAAATATATTTCTACATAAGAAATAAGACATGGATGTAAGAATATGCTTAACTCCATATGAAAGCCTGAATACTGTTGTACCTACCTTCTAATCCCAAGAAACAGTGACTATGTTATCAGAAACAATTAAGTTAATGATTATGAGAGAAAGGTCATTCTAGGTTAACTGCATTATACACTATAATTGCAGTATTTGGTGGGAAGAGAGGGGGGAGATGGAGGGCCAGAATAAGAAACACAATATGAAAACATTGAAGGATGGTATGCAGCTGGCAAGCAAATGGTACTATAAGCCTATGAATACAGGCTGCCTCTGAAAACTAGCAAGGACAATGGGACAAAGTCTCTATTTAAGTTTACAGAAGTGTAGCTCAAATAATGCAGTTTATATTTCTAACCTCTAACCTCTAGAATTAAAAGAGAGTACATTTTTATTGTCTGTTACTTTTACATAAAAATCAGAAATTAATTTTCAACAGGTTCAAAATGTGTGGGAGAAGAAGCTCAGACTTGTAAAGACAAGAAGAGATGAAGAGATCCTCAGAATAAGGTTAAAAAGTAATTTAATAGCTACTAAAACAGGTCAAAAATTTTAGTCAAATATCTAGGCAGAAACAAATGGGAGAAATATTAAAATTCTTTCTTTTGTTTTTATATCATTTAATATGATAATATTCAATTGTATAGAATGATAAAACTGTAGTTTTGTTATATACATTGATACATCTAATTTCAGATTAAACTATCACAAGTGTCTGTATTGAAGATCTCTGAATAATTTACTATAGATTAATGAATATCCACTGAGTTTTAGAAAATTTGCAGTTACAAGAAGAAAATTTTCTTAAGCTATCTCAGACTGGTTTGTGTATGTTCAGTCACCATCTAGTTCTATAGTGAAAGAATTACTATTAACAAAAATTAAAGGTCCCTGAACAAAATTTGAAATTTAAATATGCATTCTGCTGCATGAAATTCTTTCAGTCAGCTAGATGTTCTGAAGAAACACTGGAGGATAGTTCCAAAAAGAACTTTGTATGAAACTGGCATAAACAACATCAGGCAACAGGGGGACACATGAAAGATATAGAAGAATGACCCACCAAATAATCCTTATAATAACTTGATCCTTGTGGGTTCTACATGACACAAAGAATCTTTGCAGAGTTGAGGATGTTGCTTAGTGTTAACACATTTACCAAGCATGTGCTAGAATCCATGATCCCTTCTCAACACAAGAAAAGAGCAGGGGGAAGCTTTGTAGAGTTGATCCCATTAATGACAATAAAATAAGGAGATCATATTAGATTGGCTGACTGCACCTTAAATGCAGTCATGTGTGACTACAAGAGATTTAGGAAATAAGGACAAAGATACAGCCTTTAAGTTGTGGCTACAAGCAAAACAATGCTAAGCTTCCTCAGGAGCTGATAGAGCCAAGAAACAGACTTTTCCTCGGAAGTTCCAGAGGGACTGAGACTCAGCAGATAGCCCCCTACTTCAGCTCATTTCACTATTCTCCAGATAGTTGACCTCCTAAACTGATCCTTAATTTTAAATACTCAGATATGCTAACTCCTAAGCCAAGAAACAAATAAATTTCGGTGCCTTACCATTAACTATCTAAAACCTGTAGTAATAAACACTTAAAAGCTCTATTACCCTTTACCAAAAGCTTAAATCCTGTGACAAGCATTAAAACAAAACAATAGTAACAGTAATAAAATAATAAAATGCTATTGTGACAAACAGTGTATCACTAAATGAGGAAATGACTTTGTAGTCAGTAATGTTGTAGAGGCTGAACAGGAAGGAAGTTCTAGATTGCTTTGAACAGACTGAGGATGTCCTAAGCATTAAATTTTGTGCTAAGGAACATTCAGTAGAAGGTAAGAGTATTATGGAAAGCGTCCAGTTATCTTACAGGCTGAACTTGCCGTAATAATTTAAGACTGACAGTAAGATGAGAGATTAATAGTCTATTTCTGGGCCCTCAGTCAGAAATAAAAAAGGATGATCTGGAAAATTGGATGAGAGAAATTTTTTAAATAAATTAATTTATTCTTTGATGGTTTCATATATATATATATATATATATATATATATATGCATTGTGCTTACACTCATGACCTATGATTTTTTTATCTTGCCCCTCTTCCCAACAATTCCACTTTCCACTATCATGGGGTTTTTGCTTGTTTGATTGATTGACTGATTTTGTGACCCACTAAGTTTAACTGTCGCGCGCACCCTTGCCAGCAAGGAAAGCGCAACACCCAGAATCTTCTTTCAGCAGTTTATTCAGGACCTTTACAATTGTTCTCTCTTTGTTCTTCTCTCTGCTTCTCCTTCTCCTCCCCCGAGAAACCCCGCCCACTGACTAGAAACTCTCAGGGCATCCAATCCCAATAAGCCATGTGGGCACAGCTCATAGGTCCACATATGCAACAGCAAACCACGCCCCAGGCTCAAGCCAAATAAGGAGTTGTTTATCAAAAGAGAGCACTCACCCACGGGGGGGGGGGGGTGGAGGCTGGAAATCAGCACCATCTTTAGGGTGCAGCAGCAGGCAGCTCTCTACATCTCCCCCTTATTTAATAGTTAAAAAATTAAAAAATCAAGCAAAAGCAGCAGGCAAGAGTAGAGGCTTAATCCCCATTGTACAAGAGGACATGTGCTATCCCTAATCCAGGTGTCATCCACCCAGACAGGGACAGACCTGTCCGGCACCCATTTTTATGAGGACAGGATAGTGGGTGCCAACCTGTATGCAATTAGGCATGCTCTTCCTGAAGCCTTACCTAGGCAAAACCATGTGCAGTGCTTAGCCTCCCAACCCGTGCCAAACATTACTCCTTCAAAGCAGCAAGCCAAACATGTGGGGGCTGTCCTGCCTCAATGGCAGTGAAGGCTTGAACAATCATGGCCATGCTCCTACATTGTGTGAACCTCATTTTGCAGATGCACCACAGGCAAATCAGAAATATCAGCACCATCAAGCCAGCCAGAACACACATTCCCGCCCATTCCTTCAGACGATTGAGGGCGGTGGACATCCATCGCGTCAGTCCTTCAGCAACTCCAGGGTCCACTCGAGTTGAATTCACAGCAACGATTGCAACTCTCAACTTCTCCATGGTCGCTTCGAATTCACCTGACCAATTTCCTATAAAATAACTTGACAAAACTTTAGACAAATTTGCAGCATAGGAAAAATTTTCATAGTGAATAGAAGTCACACATAGGGCCTGATACTTCCATTCACATCCCAACTGAGCCATCTGCCAGAGGACATCAACCTCCTCTTGCACCAGGTCAATCCTTTGGTTAATCAACATCAGCCTGCCTTTAAGCTGGGCAGAAATACCTCTTTGAATGTCTAAGGCATGGGCTACATTGGCAGACACATTGTTAAGTGTTTGAGCTGTCTGGACGGTGTGACTCACAGCAATGGTGGCCGTGGTGGCCCCAATTGCGGCTAGGGAAATGGCTGTAACAACAGCTACAGTAATGCCAAAATCTCTCCTAGCTCTAAACGAGCTCATGGCATTAGGGCTTTGTGCCAGGACAGGTACCCATTCCAGGGCCAATCCTCATCCTCAAAGTCAGCATCATACTTGTCATTTCAGACCTTCCTGGTTAGCCGTTCTGGTAGTCACACTGGATCTTGCCAGTCCTGAGAAAAGACACAAACAGAACCTCTCGCCCATGTAAGCACTGGATCAGGACCATGCCAATGGCCAGTGAAAATATCCTTCCATTTCACCATGCCTCTGTGGCTAGCCGTGAAAATATCCTTCCATTTCACCATGCCTCTGTGGCTAGGGGTGAGAATCAGATGTCTATCTGCCACGGAGCGGCCATCAACATCCAAATTTAAAACATTAAGGGTAAACAGAGCTATAAATAGTCTTTTTTGGGGGTGTGGCCATGGCTTCATCCCCCTTTTTGTTTTTGTAAACATTCATTCAGCATGTGATGAGCACGTTCCACTATGCCTTGTCCTTGTGAATTGTAAGGCAATCTATGAGTTACTTGTACATCCATTTGTCTGCAGAATGCAATAAACTATGTTCCAGTATAAGCAGGGCCATTGTCAGTTTTTACCTGCAGGGGCTTTCCCCAAGCTGCCTAGGCCTCTAGGCAGTGCGCAATGACATTGCGTCCTTTCTCTCCTGACATGGCAGTGGCATACAAAATACCAGAGCACGTGTCCACAGAAACATGTGCATACTTTAAAGAGCCAAATTCAGAAATGTGAGTAACATCCATTTGCCATACTTTTAATGGCAAGATCCCTCTGGGATTAACACCTAGGAAAGGTGGGTGGTGATACACCACACATTGAGCACAATCCAAAACTATTTGACATGCCTCAGCTCTGGATATCTGAAACTTTGTTGTAAGGTCTTAGCATTCACATGATATAGCTGGTGAAATTCTTGAGCTTTGACTACAGGAGACGTAAAGAATACCCAGTCCTGTCTAGTGCACATATCCACCTTGGCATTGCCTTCACTGAGTGGACCGGGAAGACCAGTATGAGCACGAATATGTTGAGGAAAAAAATCTCTCCTTTCATTGCAAAATCAAGTCTTGCAAGTGGTTAAATAGGACAGAAACTGTACTGGATGATTTTATTGGTCCTGCCACTTCAAGCACCTTTAAAGCATTAACCACATAGGCTGAGTCAGATATCAAGTTAAAGGCAAATGGCATTCTTTAAACACTTCACACACTATTTGAAGTTCCACTACCTGAGGAGTACCAGGAGTAAATTGATGTTGAACTGGTTGTTTGCCTTGCACCATATAGGCACCTACTCCTATTTTCGAGCCATCAGTGAATACATTGACAGCTCTCGCCACCGGCTCTGCGATGTTGACCTTGGGAAAAATTATGGGGTGCTCCTTAAAATATGTAAGAGGATGTTGTGGGTAATGATTATCCATTTTTCTAACAAAGGTACAGCGAAGAATTGCCCAATCGTCAACAACAGCACACAGGCTGTTAACTTGTGCTGCTGTGTATGGCACAATTATTATGGCTGGTGCATGCCCAAAATACTGAATGGATTGTTGGATGCCATTCTGAGCTAAATCAGCTACTGCTGTAGGGTAATGTTCTATACTTTTACTAGGCAATACCTTTCAGTGTATCCACAACAGTGGACCTGATTGCCATAGTACCCATGTGGGTTGTCTGAATGTAGGCAAAAGGCATAGGGCAAAATCTTTTCCTTCCTTAATCCTATTTAGGCAAGCATCCTGCAACCTCTGTTCAACTACCTGCAGTGCTTTTCTGGCTTCTACTGTCATCACTTACATGGAGTCTAAAGCTAACTCTCCTTTCAGAATGTCATAAAGGGGTTTCAATTCACACTTTGCAATCCTAAGATATCCTCTAATCCAATTAATATCTCCCAACCGTTCTTCCTCTGAGTCTGTAGACTCAGGAGTTTCCATATCAGCAAGGTTGGGGTACAACTCTACCCCTTCACTCTGTCCTTCTTCATTGCCTGCCCCCTCTGATCTCTCCTCCCAATACCTCCAAGGTGGCCTGTTATCAGCTTCAGGTGGCCTTGGCAAATGGAACCACACCTGCCTAGAACTAATCCACAGGTTTTGATCTTCCGTGGAAACAAAAGCAGAAACTCTTTTCCCAAGTAACATATTCTTATAAACAGATTTCAAAGTCAGGATATCTTTAAAGTATATGCATTTGTTTAATTTAGCAGCCCTAGTAATCAGTTGTCTTTCTGCAGTTAGCTCCTTAAAAGTTAAAAAATTACAAGAAAATGCAATAACCAGAATCCAGACTCTCTGTCTATCTGCCATCTTTATGTGGCTTTTTTATCTTTATTTCCTTCCCCATTTAGAGGTTTTGAGAATCTAAATCTGTTTTATTGAGAATTCTTAATCATTTTTCAACTTAAAGAGCTTTTAAAATGTTGCTATCACTTTAAATGCTGACCCCGCCCCTCTTGGCTGCTTTTCAATATGGTGTAGGAACCCACCAATCTCTCCCACTGCTAGCAAGCAGAGCAGACTCAGAAAAACCTTAATGAAGCAGCTCCTTAAGAGCCAAAAAAAATTGGATGTGTGGTTGAAGACCCCATCCTTGTATAACCTTTACTTCCTACCTTAAAAATCTTCTCGGAGCCCTTACCAAACAGCCCCAGCTTTGCTAATGCTTTTACTTTCACTTTGAGCTCAAGTTTGCAACTGCTGTTGCTTTCACTTTAAGCCTAAGTTTGCAACTGCTGTTACTTTCATTTTAAGCTCAAAGTTGCCGTGCATCCACGCCTATAAGAGGTTACACCCACTCCTCTTCTCCGCCTTATCTACAGGTCGGAGCTACCCGCTTTGATTGCGGATCCCAATTTACCTGGGACTTACCGGTCGACCCCCGACTGTAGAAAGTTCTGATGCCTGAAGCTCGCAGGAGTTGCTTCTCCCTGTACGGGCCACTACTTGCCGCGCGCACCCTTGCCAGCAAGGAAAGCGCAACACCCAGAATCTTCTTTCAGCAGTTTATTCGGGACCTTTACAATTACTCTCTCTTTGTTCTTCTCTCTGCTTCTCCTTCTCCTCCCCCAGAAAACCCCGCCCACTGACTAGAAACTCTCAGGGCATCCAATCCCAATAAGCCATGTGGGCACAGCTTATAGGTCCACATATGCAACAGCAAACCATGCCCCAGGCTCAAGCCAAATGAGGAGTTGTTTATCAAAAGAGAGCACTCACCCACGGTGGGTGGAGCCCGGAGATCAGCACCATCTTTAGGGTGCAGCAGCAGGCAGCTCTCTACATTTAACCCCACCTATGTTGGCATGAGTGTTGAGCTATCCTCTGGAGTATGGGCAATTCACTAATGTCTACATTATTGGAAGACAATTACTTCCCATCCTCCAGTAGGCATCAACTGTGACCTCCTGTGGAGGGGCTGACTCTATGAGCCCTTCTCCCATTCAGAGACCTTCTCCCATTCAGAGACCTTCTCCCATTTATCACTAAATGTTGGGTCCTGTCTCATAAACCCTACACAAATAATAATAACTTTTACATGTTAAGGAGTGCAATGGCCACACCATGCCCAGAAGAGCATTTCATTGCATTCCTGGCTATTATCTAGCCTTTACTTTCTTCTTTCTTTCTACTACCTCTTCCATAATGTTCTCTGAGCTTTGGAAGGGGTGCTATGGATGTCTTCTTGATGGCTGAGTACTCAACAGTCACTTTATTTAAATATCTTGAATTGTAAATCTCTACATTAACTATTACTCACTGCAAAAACAGGCTTCTCTGACAGGCTGAGGGTCATGCTAATCTAGAGCTATAAATGGACACATTTAGAAGTCATGCCCTTTTAATAAAACAAAAGAGTAAATTCATTTTTATTGGCAAATGAACTGACCAGTTATGAGCCTTGACCATCACCATAATACCAAACCAGAGAATCCTTTTTATTCATAATATCCTTCCCCATTATCTGTGAATGGTATGTTTGAAAAAATGTACCTTCCAAATGAGTGTCTGAAGCTATAGGTGATAGTCAACATAATATGTATTCTGGTTTTCTACTATGTCATCTTCAGCATTGCCACATAGCACCAGAGAAATCTGATATTTCATATTTTGTGACATGGTACCTATGAGATACAGCAGATAATCTGATAACCAACTATGGTGAGACAAAGAAGTATGATGAAAGCTTTTATCATACTACTCAGAATAAAAAAAAATGTGTTTGAATTCTACAGTTTTTCCATTTAATATTTATTTTGGAGTATGGTTTGTTATCTGTTTATTACCCAAAACGAAATATGAAAAGAGATTACTGGCGACTGCATGAGATCAACCAAGCCCGTGGACACACAGCTAAGAGGTAAGAGCCATCCTATCCCTTAGGCCAAGCAGAGACTGTACTACTCTCTCTGAACCTCAGCCCAAGGATACTCACACAATACCACAACCACAGCCAGCTCTACCCTAAATCAAAGAAAGATAGGAGAGCACACCGAAGGCCAAGTTCAAGCAAAAGACAGCCACTGCAGGTCACACCCTACCCAAACCGCAATCAGTGTCATCACACTACAACTGCACAGGAACAGCTGAGCCTCTGAACACACAGCTGACTAAGAGCTCCCAGGTCAAAACTGACTAAGAGCTGATCGAGAACTGACCAAGAGTGAACTAAGCAAGGAATAGGCAGAAATACATACAACAACACAAAGATCAACAAAGCACCACCAAAAGAAGCAGGTGGTTCAAGTCCTAAACATAAAAATGAAGAGGAAGCAACCTTAAAACCAGCTTTATGAAGCTATTAGAAGCTTAAAAGAGGATATAAAAAATTCTCTCAAAGTAATAAAAGGAAATGCAAACAAAAAATTGGAAGAGATGAAAAAATCCAGGAAAGAAAGTAAAGAAAACCAAAAAAAGAACAAACAGGTTAAAGAAACATTCCAGGAATTAAAACTTAAAATAGAAGCAGTAAAGAAGGCACAAACTGAGACAAAGCTGGAAATAGAAAACCTGAACAAAATAACTGGAACCACAGATTCAAGCATAACCAAGAGACTCCAAGAGATGAAAGAGAGAATCTCTGGAGTGGAAGACTCAATAGTGAAAATAGATACATCAGTTAAAAACCTAAAACCAAAACGTTATAACACAAAATATCCAGGAAATCTGGGATACCATAAAAAGGCCAAACATGAGAATAATTGGAATCAAAGATGGAGAAGAACATCGGTTCAACAGCACAGAAAATATATTCAACAAAATCATAGAAGAAAACTTTCCCAACCTAAAGAAGGAAATGCCTATAAAGATACAAGAAGCCTACAGAACACCAAATAGACTAGACTCACAAAAAGTCTGCTTGTCATATAATAATCAAGCCACTAAATCTACGGAACATAAAAAAATTAATAAGAGCCGAAAAGACAAAAAACCAAATTATCTATAAAGGCAGACCCAAAGGAATAACACCTGACTACTCAATGGAAACAATGAAAACAAGAATGTCCTTGTTTGACATCATACAGACACTAAAAGTGACCGGATGCCACCCTAGACTACTGTACTCAGCAAACCTATCAATCACCATAGATGGAATAAACAAGATATTTCAAGATATATACATATTTAAACAGTACCTATCCACAAATCTGGCCCTACAAAAAGCCCAAGAGGGAAAACTCCAACCTAAGGAAACCAGATACAACCATGAAACCACAAACAGTCAATAATTCCACAGAAGAAAAAAAAAAGAAAATACACACAGGCTACCACCAAAAATAACAGAAAATAGCAAGCAGTGGTCATCAATATCCCTTAATATCAATGGACTCAATTCACCTATAAAAAGACACACATTAACAAGATAAATACAAAACCAGAAGCAAAACCTGCTGCAAACAAGAAACATACCTCAACTTCAAAGACAGACACAAGCTCAGAGTAAAGGTTTGTGAAAAGGCTTTCCAATCAAATTGCCCTAAGAAACAAGCTGGTGTAGACATTTGAATACCTAACAAAATAGATTTTAAAGTTAAATAAATAAAAGGAGACCAGGATGAACATTACTTATTCATGTCAGTAAAATCCACCAAGACAAAGTTTCAATTCTAAATATTCATGCCCCCAACACAAGGGCACCTACATATGTTAAAAAAAATACGATTAAAGCTTAAACCACATATCAAATTTCACACATTAATGGTGTGAGACTTCAATACCCTACTCTTACCCTTGGATAAGTCAACCAGACAAAAATTCAACAGAAAAATAAGGGATCTAACAGAAGTTATGACCCAAATGGACTTAATAGATATATATATCGAACCTTCCACCCAAACACTAAGGCATATACCTATTTCTCAGCACCCCATAAAACTTTAAAATTGACCAAATACTTGGTCAAAAAAATATCAACAGATAAAAAAAAATGGGAATAGCTTCTTGTACCATATCAGATCACCAATATCTAAAGTAAGAGTTCAACAACATAAAAAATCACATAAATCCTGCCAATTCATGGAAGAAAACTAAACATCACTCAGCTGAACAACTTCTGGGTCAAGGAAGAAGTTAAGAAAGAAATCAAAGACTTCCTAGAATTTAATGAAAATGAATCCACAGCATACCCAAACTTATGGGACACAATGAAAGCAGTCTTAACCTCTTAATTCATAGTACTATATGCCTATATGAAAAACCTAGAGAAATCAGACACTAGAGAACTAACAGCACAGCTGAAAGCCTTAGACCAAGTAGAAACAAACACACCTAGAAGGAGTAGATGGCAGGAAATAATCAAACTTAGAACTGAAATCAATACAATTGAAACAAAGAGAACAATACAAAGAATCAATGAATCAAAGAGTAGGTACTTTGAGAAAGTCAACAAGATAGATAAACCCTTATTCAAACTAACCAAAAAGCAGAAATAGAGTATCCAAATTAACAAAATCAGAAATGAAAAAGGGGACATAACAACAGGCCCCCAGGAAATCCAGAGAATTACCGGGTCATACTTTGAAAATCTATACTCCACAAAAATGAAGAACTGAGAAGAAATGGACAGCTTTCTGTATAGGTACCACTTATCAAAATTAAATCAAGAGTAGATTAAAGCCCTAAACAGACTTCAAACCCCAAAGTAAATTGAGGCTGTCATTAAAAGTGTCCCATGAGACTTAAAAAAAAAAAAAAAAAAAAAAAAAGGACAAGATGGTTTCAGTGCCAAATCTTACCAAAAAACTAATACCAATACTTCTCCAACTGTTCCATACAGTAGAAACTGAAGAAATATTGCCAAAGTTTTTTTATAAGGTCACAATCACCCTAATATCCAAGTCACTCAAAGATGAAACAAAGAATGAGAATCACAGAAATTCATGAACATTGATGCAAATTTCTCAATAAAATTCTGTCAAATGGAATCCAACAACATATAAAAAAAAAAATCATGCAATGCACCGTGATCAAGTAGGCTTCATCCCAGAGATGCAATTATGATTTAACATATGAAAAACTGTGAATGTCATCCATCATGTAAACAAATTGAAAGAATAAAACCACATAATCATCTCATTAGATTCAGAAAAGCTTTTGATAAAATCCAACACTTCTTCATGATAAAATTCCTGAAGAGGTTAAGAATACAGGGAAGGGGCTGGAGAGATGGCTCAGCGGTTAAGAGCACCCTCTGCTCTTCCAGAGGACCCGGGTTTGATTCCAGGCACCCACATGGCAGCTAACAACTGTCTGTAGTTCCAGTTCCAGGCAAAACACCAAGGCAAATAAATAAATAAAGTTTTCTTTTTTTTTAAAAAAAGAATGCAGGGAAAATATCTAATTATAATAAAGGCAATATACATCAAGCTGACAGCCAACATCACAATAAATGGACAAAAACTCAAAGCAATCCCACTAAAATCAGGAACAAGATATGGCTGTCCTCTCTCTCCTTATCTATTCAAAATAGTTCTCAAAGTTCTAGCTAAAGCTATAGGAGAACAAAAGTAGATTAAGGGGATAAAATTGGAAATGAAGAAGTCAAACTATCTCTATTTGCAGACGATATGATCATTTATATAAGTGACCCCCAAAATTCTACCAGGAAACACCTTCAGTTCATGAACACATTCAGCAATGTAGAAAAAAAATCAATAGGCCTCCCAAACACTAAAGATAAAAGGGATGAGTAAGAATTAAGAGAAACATCACCCTTTATAATAGCTACAATGGCTATTGTATAACCCTAAACAAAGAAGTAGCAGGCCTCTTCAAGCAAAACTTTAAGTCACTAAAAAAAGAAATTAAAGAAGATATCAGAAAATGCAAAGACCTTCCCTGCTCCTGGATAGGTAGAATCAATATAATAAAAATGGCAATTTTACCAAAAGCAATCTACAGATAACTCATCAAATTTCCAGCACAATTTTTTACAGACCTTGAAAGAACAGTACTCAACTTCTTATGGAATAACAGGAAACCCAGGATTGCCAAAACAATCCTGCTCAATAAATGAACTTCAGGAGGTATGACCATCCCTGACTTCAAGCTATACTGTAGAGCTATAGTAATAAAAATAGCATGGGACTGGTATAAAAAGAGACTAGTAGATCAATGGAATTCATGTGAAGACTCTGACATTTACTCACACACATATGAGCACCTGATCCTTGACAAAGAGGCCAAAAATATCCAATGGAAAAAAAGATAGTACCTTCAACAAATGGTGTTGGCATAACTGGATAGACGTATGTAGAAGAATGCAAGTACATCCAAACATATCACCCTGCACAAAACTTAAATCCAAGTGAATGAAAGACCTCAATATAAACCCAGCAACACTGAACTTAATAGAAAAGAAAGTGGAAAATACCCTCCAAACATTGGCACAGGTGACCACTTCCTAAATATAACACCAGAAGCACACACACTAAGAACAACAATAAATAATTGGAATCTCCTGAAACTGAAAAGCTTCTGTAAGGCCAAGGACACTGTGATAAGACATTATGACAGCCTACAGAATAGGAAAAGATCTTCACCAATTCTACAACTGACAGAGGACTGATTTCTAAAATGTATAGAGAACTAAAGAAACTAGAGCCCAAAACTCTAAATAACCCAATTAATAAATGGGATTCAGAACTAAAAAGGGAATTCTCAGCTGAATTACAGATGGCTTAAAGGCACTTGAAAAAGTGTTCAACATCTTTAGCAGTCAGTCAAAGAAATGCAAATCAAAACAACTTTGACATACCACCTTACACCTGTCAGAATGGCTAAGAACCAAAAGCAGAGGACAGCCTATGCTGGAGGTGATGAAGAGCAAGAGGAACACTCCTCCATTGTTGCTGGGACTATAAACTTGTAGAACCACTATGGAATGCACTATGGCAGTTCCTCAGAAAACTGGCAATCAATCTCACCAAGAACTCAGCAATTTCACTATTGGGCATATACCCAAAGGACACACATTCATCCTCCAAAGGCATTACCTCAACTATGTTCATAGCAGCATTGTTCATAGTAGCAAGAACCTGGAAACAACCTAGATGTCCCTCAACTGAAGAATGAATTAACAAACTGTGGTACATCTATACAATAGAGTACTACTCAACAATAAAATAAAAATGACATCCTAAAATTCACAGGCAAATGAGTGGTTTTGGAGAATATCCTCCTGAGCGAGGTTTCACAAGCCCAGACAGATAAGCATGGGTTACACTCACTCATTAGTGGAGTTTATACAGAAAGCAAAGAACACCAAAGCTGCAAATCACAACCGCTGAACAGCTTGGGATCAGAAGGAACTTAAGAGAGACATCCACTGTTTACCCTGGGAAGAGAAAATAGAGATCTCCTTAGCTAATTGAAGCATAAGGGGTTGCAACCAAGAAGAGGTGAGAGAAGGAGATGACTGATGTGAGAGGAGCAACAAGGAGGGAGAAAAAAAAGAGATGGAGATCTTAATAAAGGAAGCCAATGTGGAGTTGGAAAAAGACCATGTGCTAGAGTAACCTACAAGAACTCACAGGTTGTCCCTGGCTAGGTTTCCAACTAATAGTGAAGGTCCTGCGTAGACAGGACTTCCCCTATAATCAAATGAATAACCACCCTAAGAGCCATCACAGAACTTATATCCAACAATGAATAGAGGTAGACACGTGGCTGAACTCTGGGCTGAGTTCCTGGTCCAGCTGAGAGTAGGGGAGGAGAGTCAATATGAGGAAGGAGATAGGACTTATGAGGAAAATTCCCACAGTGATGCCTGGGTGGACAGTATGTGGAGCCTGGAGGGGTGGGATGAGACTGTGTTTCTATGTGTGGACTGGCACTTCAGAGCCCATTCCTTCTAGAGGAACACTTAACCAAGTCTTGACATTAGGATAAGAATATCAGACCTGCCTGAAATGGATGCTAAGTTGATCCACCTTGGAACTTCTTGCCCGTTTGGGGGAGGGGACGGGGGAATGGGGAGGAGGGAGACTGAAGGCTGACCAAGAGGACCTGGGAGGGGGGAGGGAGGGAAAGCAAGGGATACATGGAAAAATAGGACTTTATTTTTATTATAAAAATAAAAAAAGAAAAAGAGATTACCTAGGAAGTTTATTGAGCAAAGAAGAAACAAGACAAGATGTGGTAAAACTGTCTATCCAAATATAAAAACATGATAATGCTAGAATATTCTTTCATAGTATGTTTTATGCTGAGAAAAACTTGCCTGTGGTTGGATGTATTAGCTAAGACCTCAAAGGATCAAAAGATGAGACTATTCCCTCACCTAGACTGTTCATTGAAGATTAAAGATGTGATTCATGGATTAGCTTAAACATCTCAGCAACAGCTTAGTACAGATTTGAGACTATTACATGAAAACTATTCAAATACTATTTACTCGTCTCTAAGTATTATTCTCTAAAAAGTAGTTTTAATATACATTAATTTTTTTGTTAATATATTGTGAATACAAAATATATTCAATTTATAGGTGCAATATATGTTAGAGAATTTTTATCACAGGTAACAGAGCATATCTAATTCAAAATAGGTGTGAATAGAATGTTAATAGGCAGCTCATCGAACTATAAGAGAATATGGAAAAGCAAAATACTCCATGGGGATTTCAAAGGGTTGAGCAAGCAAGATAAATGGGTAGTGTCTTCAGTGTGGCTCTGCAGAATAAGTCACTTCTTAACCTGTCTATATTTCTGTCTCTTTGATCAAAAGTTTGCTCCATGTAAAGAGGGAGGCTGGTACATTCAACTTGTGTGGAGAACCCTGTGTCTTAGGGGTTTGAATACTGAAAATGAAAGTTTCATCAAGAACATACATGGCAAATGGGTAATTATATAACTTAGTAATAGACAGCTTGCCTTACTCGATACCCATAACTATGAAACAAAACAAAAGCTACACAGCAAGAAAAAACAATTATCAAAGATTAAAATATGATATGAACAAAAGGTAGAGTGCATGTCTAGCAAGACCAAAATCAAAACTAACACACACACACACACACACACACACACACACACACACACACACACACACAGAGAGAGAGAGAGAGAGAGAGAGAGAGAGAGAGAGAGAGAGAGAGATGACAGAGAGATGACAGAGAAAAATGAATGTTCTCTCCATAAATTCTAACGTTTCCCCATGATGTCCTTAAATCTACCTGTAGACTCATTGATTTAATTGAAAAAAAAAAAGAACTCCTGTATTTACAATATACCTTCTCTTCTCCTTCAATGAGGATTTCATTCACATGTACACGATAAAGAAATTGTGTATACATGAACCACTAAGATATTTCTTTGTATGACTTGTTGCTTTTAGGCATTACTTTAAGGTGGCTTTTTGTATCTTGACAATAGATATATTCACTCCATTCTTATTTACATAGACAAAAGCTATGTAGTGACAAGGTCTCTTCAAGGCTGGGACACTTTCGTAATAACATGAACAGAGTATTGTCTAGTATCAATCTTGTCCCAAATATCAAATTTGTCTATGTATACTTCTGAATATTCCACTGATATAACACAATTATATGCATGAGCATAAAGTCAACAGTGTGATTCTGGTGATGATGTTTACGAATCCCATTAGGAGGCAATCTCTCTCCTGGGGAGTTAAGTAGAGTTTTGCTGGGTGCATTGTAATAGATCCAATCCTGAATAATTCAAGATTTTCTTAGTACCACCCAAAATGCATCTTTTAAAACCATTATTCAATTCTCCCCTTACTGGTTAATTTTATTTGATTCTGCTTTCAAATACAGTTACCAATCTCTATCAAAGAAATTTAAAAAGCAAAAATAATAACATAAATAATCATAAGCTGTCACATTAATTGGAGTCATTTTCCTCCTTGGTGTCTCTGGTTGGCATATTCCTTCCCTGATCACCCTGCTGATCACAGATTAACACCCCACAGCCACTCATCTCATTGACTTCTTGAAACTGAAGATCCGATAAGAGAACAAAGAGAAAACAGGGCTAGAGAAGGCTCTGACTTGTTACTTCTCATGAGCACAAAGGGAATGGCAGCTACACAGAAATGAAATCATTATCTTTTGAGGAAAAGATAGGGAAAGGAAATATAAAGGATATGTCACATTCCCTAATGGCTATTTTTCTGGATTATTTTTCTCTCTTCTTCCCTGAGTCTGCATTGCAGCCAAATGAGATTACTATCACACAACAGAATTTTTTCACATCTGCTCCCCATTCTTCACAAATTTCTAATCTGTTCTTGCAAATTCTAATACTGTCTTTTTTATGGGAAGTGTTGAGCCCAGTTGCATTTTGTCTATACAGCAGAAGGCTTAATTGAGTGGGAGAATGAATCAAGGAAGCTAACATTTATCCAGAACCCAGAACATTTCAGGCATTATTACCATAGCTTCCATTCCTCGAGATATAACCACCTCCATTCTAGATTTGGGTCATGGAAGATTTCAATACACTGAATATTTTGCATCGTGGTGTACACTGGAAAATTGTACACTTAGCTATTGAACCCAGACTGTTTTATACCAGCATATATCCTGTTCTGCTTTCACTGCATGTCAGACACAGCAGCAATTTCCAGAAGAAAAAAAAAAAAACTGCTTGCCTTCTAGAATCAGAAACCAGGCACTTTTCTGTGGCCAGTTCATAGAGAGTCAATTTCCACCTGACAAGTAGTTACTTGTAAAATGTTTCAAAACTTGGCTTCACATTTTGTTGATACTCCTTCTAAGATCTCCTAGGAAAGGCAGGGTCAATGAACCCCCTCCTTGAACTCAGACAGGGTAGATATTGCCTCTCCACAGAGTGGAGCAGAAGTGATGCTTGATGACTTTCAAACAGCTATGTAAAAGGAACCAGGACCTTCTCTGTGTTTGTATTTGCACTGATGTCTGAAGTCTCTGTGTTGAGACAGATGGATGACACTTAGCTGCTTTGATTGACAGCTTCCATCTTTACCTCATGCCAAACAAAATCCAGACATTTGATTGCATAAGACTCCACAGCCCTTTCATTTTCTGAGCTGTGGTCGGTCCCAGACACTATAAATAAGGTGGGCTTACCCTGCGTGCTGTTGAATTTCTGACCTTGGAATGTGCAATCACAGTAAATGAAGTGCTTTAAGTGGTTGGATTTTTTCACGTTGGTTATGCAGCAAAAAAATAAAGAAGACATACTGAATTCTAACCGAATTGGAGCAACATGGTAAATACTGGAAAGAGAAAATATGAGCTGAAATCCACATGTCCCTGAATACAAATCTACTAAGAAGAAAGACATTATTTGTAATTCTAAAAGAAAACACAAAGAGAAAGTGCCATCTTTCAAGCTGAGTCTTAAAATGAATATGTAATAGTTGAAGAGAATCAAAAGTAGACACCAGTGTTCCCAAAAAAATCATGTAAATAATATGTGTACACTCTGTTAGAAAGGATACTTTGTCCCAAGTAATCAGAGTATTTGATCCCTGGAAGACAGGAGGAAGTCAGAGAGGGGAAGATCATGAGAAATGCTGAATACTCTTCCCCTAGGTTCAGGGGTTATGCCAGAGAAACCAGAGATTCCTGGAGATGTGAAGCTTTGGAACCAATTTGCTTCTGGAAGTCAGAGGACTCCTATGAAGTATCTGTGTAGGTAGTAGGAAAATAATTAGTATATACCTTCAAGATTCTAAATAACAAAAAGAACCCAACTGATGAAGAGGACACAAGAAAATAAGTCTTACGAACAAAGAACTATTTATTTAAGGCAAAAGAGAAGGAATAAAACTTAAGCTAAAAGAAGAAAAAAATACCAGGTACATGAGAAGTCACAGAATAATCCATAATTTAAAAAAAAAAAACCAAAAGTTTTAAGTGCATTCAGCATATTTTAATAACAACGAGATTTCTTGTTTTTCCCACTTATTTTCCCCCCAAAAGTCTAGTTACCAAAGACACAAGGTATGGAGTATATTACAGATTCCTGTATTCATCTGGTCATACATAAGCTGGGTACACATATGCAAGGCTACTGGGCTTCCTTTATGCTAGATTGTAGGCAAAACAGAATGACCTTAGTTTTTGTTTTCCAGTATACACAAACTCTTTGAACATCATTTAGTTTTGCTTAAAATCATGGTTTTATAGCAACTTTATTTTATATTTTCTCATCTTAATTCCAGTATGTATGTAATTATCAGCCTAAGAGCCAGGAGGGTAATCTGAAGCAAGCTCTGCTTCTTGGCTTTGAAGTGGCCAATCATTATTGCCTGACAAATGGGACACGTTAGCCATGTCTTGTCCTCCTTGCATCAGTCTATGCACTTCACATACAGTTTTGCCAGCCATGAGACACTCAAGGGAATTCCTAAGCACTGCATTGTCTTGAGCCATGGAAGTAAGACTGACATTAAAGCATCTATGACAAAAACAATGCCCCAAAGGCATAAATCAGAAAAAGATGGCCCTTTTGTTATGTGACTCTCCTTTTTTTTAGTTTTATTGGCATTCCCCCCATGTGAATGTCCATAAATCAAAACTGTAACAATTCAGGGAGCACTTGTCATTCCTGGACACTGGGCAGGAAATTGAGGCTGTCCAATGGTTCAGAGCAGAGTAAGGAATAGAAAAGAATGAACTGCACAGGCCTCTCTCTGTCTCTGTCTCTCTCTCTCTCTTTGTGTGTTTGTGTGTGTGTGTATATATGTGTGTGTGTGTGTGTGTGTGTGTGTGAAATCCACTTGAATTTATGTAGGAAGAAGGGAGACTGCAGGAAAGGATTCCAAGTAGAAATAATGACACTAATATGCAAGAGAAGTTTATAATGCTGCAAAGGTCACTGTGCTCCCTGAGAGCAAGCAGGTACTGGATGAAGGAGTTCAGAAAACAAAAATCTAGTAATTTTGCCTTTAGGGCCTGAGTCATAAATATGGGCAGATGGTCACTGAATAATGTTGGGTATTGACCACACAGATTAACCATGTTTCTTTTATGCAGATTCCTACATAAATGAAGCATGAAAGATCCAGTAGTTTTGATTGCTATGATATAATTCCTGCAAAAGCTCTGGAGAGATATATCCTGATAAATCAACGTCACTAGACTTTTTTTTTAAGTACCTCACACAGTGTGATGTCTCTGATTATAATTCAATAAAGTGGTACAGATGAATTTACTTATTATAGTAATGAAATGATAAAGATAAAAATTTAGTTCAAAAGGAGTATAATTTTTCAAATATGCTAAGTATTAGGAAGGTAATAGAGAATAAAGTGGACAAAGTACTTGCAGAAAATGTACAGAGCCATGGAGGGATGGTCTAGTGAGGAAATAACCAAGTGAAACTCATGTATGTGAGAGATGGCCATGTGAACATTGATGTGTGACAAGCACAAGAGAGGAGAAGCTTCAGAAGGTCAAAAAGTGGAGGTGGAAGAGCATTTATCAGTTACTCAGATACACAAAAGGGTTTATAGAGACATAGTGTTTCAAGAATAAGAGCAAATGTAGAGTTCTTAAGCCAGTAGCATGCTTGAAATGTTGGATGAACAGCAGTGATGACCAAGTGTTGAGGAGGAATGATTTGGCAATGAAACAGAGGAAACTAAACTAGTCAGTCAAGGAAAGAGAGGGATGTTCACTTCTCAAATTGCTGAATAAAAGCAACTTGAAGCCAATTAAAAATAACTAGGATTTGGTTCCTGTATCTATCACTGCTGCTTCCTGGAACTCTAGGCTGCTCAGCCTTTGCTTTGATTTTTTTTTTCTCTACAGTAGAGGTGGCTTAGTTTTGAAAAGCAAAATTCTTGTAGAAATATGTCTTGTTAATAAGTGTTTAGTAGTGTAGGATCTGAAAGAAAAACAATTATCACTTGTTTTATTTTTAATGTAATAAATGCAAGAAAAAATGGTCAGCCAAAGAAACCCAGAGCCAGTGAAAGAAACTCACCCTGGATCTAAGATCTGAGCCAGTGAAATACTTTATCCCTGAACCCAGAACCAAAAAGAAATGTGCCTTGACGCTAAAACCAGCACCAAAGAAACACACCTTGGCCCTGGAATCAGAGCCAGGCAAAATTTGGCACATTGGTTTTAGATTTTTCAGCTTTTAGAAAATAAGTGTTTTATATAAAAGGCTAATCTAGGGAATTATGCTATAGCAGTAGAAAATAAGCAAAGACAGGGTTCCTAATTGTCTACAGTGTACTGTTTCAAACCATAATGTAAGCTGTCATGAAGGAATCACACATAAAAATTTCCCTTAATTAAACAGGCATAGGAAACGCTGAGCTAAACCAAGATAAGAAAATTTATTAGGTTTTCCTCTCAGAATTTCTTAAAGGGCATTTTGCATTTCAGTTGTCCAAGAAGACAGTCAGAATTTTCTCATTTTCTTTTTTTTATTGTTTTATGAAAATCAATATCAAACTTTATATAAAAAAGCAAAATAATCAAGATAGTTAAAAATATAGTAATAAAACTTCTCTTTTCTCTAATATACATGAAACATAAAAGATAAAATCTAAAGCTCCTCAAGCAAGGTTAGGCTTAGCTACAGATGAAGAAATCACAGTAGGTCACTGCTAATGCCCACGGATGCACTATGGCCACCACAAACTTCTGATAAGCAACCCTTGTACATTCAAACCAGAAGGGATTTTGCGTGTGTGTGTGTGTGTGTGTGTGTGTGTGTGTGTGTGTGTGTGTGTGTATGTTTTAAATCACTTTATTCACCCATCATCTTTCAATGAAATAAGACTGTTTTTACTTAAAAATCCACTAAGGAGTGAGTACATTCCCTGCTTATCCTTTTGGGTTTGTGATACCTCGCTCATGAGGATATTCCCCAAATCCATCCATTTGCCTGCAAATCTTAATATATCACTTTTTCTTACTGCTGAGTAGTACTCCATTGTGTAGATGTACTACAGCATCTTAATCCATTCCTCAGTTGAGGAGCATCTAGGTTGTTTCCAGGTTGTTGCCATTATGAATAATGCTGCAATGAACATAGTTTAGCTAATGCTTTTGGGGTGTGAATGTGCATCTTTAGGGTATATGCGCAAAAGTGGTATTGCTGGATCCTTGGGGACAGTGATTCCCAGTTTTCTGAGAAATCACCATATTGTGTTCCAGAGTAGCTGAACCAGTTTACACTCTCACCAACAATGGAGGAGTGTTCCCCTTGCTCCACATCCTCTCTAGCATACTCTATCATGTGTGTTCTTGATCTTAGCCATTCTGACAGGTGTCAGGTGGTTTCTCAAAGTTATTTTAACTTGCATTTCTCTAATGGCTAAAGATGTTGGGCAATTTTTCAAGTGCCTTTCAGCAGTTTGTAACTCTTCTGTTGAAAATTCCCTTTTAGGTCTGAGTCCCATATTTTTAATTGGGTTATTTAGGGATTAGGACTTTAGTTTCTTGAGTTCTCTATATATTTTAGAGATCAGTCCTCTGTCACTTGTAGGGTTAATGAAACTCTTTTCCCATTCTGTAGGCTGTCATTTTGTTTTAATGACTGTGTCATTAGTCTTACACAAACTTCTCAGTTTCAGGAGGTCCCACTCATTGATTATTGTTCTTAGTGTCTGTGCGACTGGTGTTATATTTAGGAAGTGGCCACCTGTGCCAATGCATTGGAGGATATTTTCTACTTTATTTTCTATCAAGTTCAGTATAGATGGTTATATACTGAGGTCTTTGATCCAATTTGACTTGAATTTTGTGCAGGTGATAGACTTGGTTCTATTTGCATTTTTCTACATACTGCCATCCAGTTATGCCAACATAATTTGTTGAAAATACTATCTTTTTTTCATTGAATATTTTTGACCTCTTTGTTAAAAATCAGGTGTTCATAGGTGTGTGGAGAGATGGCTCAGTGGTTAAGAGCACTGACTGTTCTTCTGAAGGACCTGAGTTTAATTCCCAGCTCCACATGGTAGCTAATAACTGTCTGTAATTCCAAGATCTGACACTCTTACACAGTTATACATGCAGGCAAAGCACCCATTCACATAAAATAAGAATAAATAAAAAACTTTCTAATTTTCTATATCTATGATTCACATTTTAAAAGAATAAATGTGACTACCAACACTAAGTAGATCTTATATTAGAAATATATTAATTATATTTATCAGGACATTTTATTAATCAGTAAAACCTATTTGCATTTCTCAGGATTATCTTAAGGAACAGAATTGATAGAATGAATCTCTCTAGATAAAGAGGATTTATTAGAGTGTATAGATTGTGGCTCAACTAGTCCAACAATGGCTGTCCCCCCAAAGTCCAAGAATTTAGTAGTTGTCCTATTCATGAGGCTGAATATCTCAGATGGTCTTCATTATATACTCAAATTCCAAAGAAAAAGATTCTAATGCCAGTGAAGAAATGTTCTGTGAGATAATGCTCTTGCACATTGTAAAGTTTTACCATTTGAATTGGTTTAATAAAACATTCTTAATAAAATAAAACATTCTTAATAAAACAGCCAGTAGCCAGGCAAGACGTATAGTAGGGGTAACCAGAGTAGGAGAATTCTGGAAGAGAAAGGGCAAACTCAGGAGAGATACCAGCAAGCAAGCAGAATGTATAAAAAATGAGGAAACAAGCCATGAGCCACGTGGCAAAGCATAAATAAAAATTTGTGTTAACTTAAAGTATGAGAGTTAGCTAATAACAAGCCTAAGCCAATAGCCAAACATTTATAATTAATATAAGCCTCTTGGTGGTTATTTGAGAGCAGGTTGGCAGGAAAGAACCCTCCATTTACAGAAATGGATGTGCCAGGAAAAGCAAGAGCAAGCATACAAAGAACAAATGCTTCCTTCTTTCATGTCTTTGATACAGGCTTTTACCACAAGTGTGGTTCAGACTAAAGGTGGATTATCCTACCTCACAGGATATAAATTAAAAGTGAGTCTTTCAACTTCAAGTAATTTAATTCAGAAAAAAATTCCTCATAAGTAAACTCATTGGCTTGAGTTTCAGTCAATTTCAGACAGTTAAGTTGACAACCATGAATAGCCATCACACTCTTCTTCTTCTTCTTCTTCTTCTTCTTCTTCTTCTTCTTCTTCTTCTTCTTCTTCTTCTTCTTCTCCAAGTCAGAGTTTCTCTGTGTGTATGCATGCACACATAAACACGTGCACATTTATATAACTATAACTATCATTCTTGAGGCTCCAGAACTAACTACACTTTTTTATTGAATTCAGATACTTTCTGGTGTCCCATGACTCCAACAACAAAAAAAGAAATTAACAAGAAGAAAAAATATTTGATTTTAATTCTTTTCATTTCTGATAAGACTAAAGAACATGGCATAGTCTTTAACATTGACTACAGGAATAAATAGCTGATTGAATCAACATGTATAGAGATGAAGATAGATATATAGATATAGATATACACACATATAAATGTGCACGTGTTTATGTGTGCATGCATATATATGTGTGTGTATACACAAGATGATTATTCTTATCCCTTATATTTTATTGCTTATTATTATCTTTAAATAATATTTGTTCAATCTTTAAGAACTTTGAATATAATTTGATTATATTCATGCTTCCATCTTCCCATATCAACAGTCTCCACCCTCAACTCCCTATCTATTTGGTAGTTTGAATGAAAATGAGTCCCCATAGGCTCATAGATAGTGGCACTATTAGGAGGTGTGGCCTTATTGAAATAAGTGTGGTCTTGTTTCAGGAAGTTTTTCACTGGGGATGGGCTTTGATATTTCAGAAGAAGCTCAATCAAGGCCCAGTGTGATGTTCTCTTCTTGCTGCCAGTCAATTCAGGTATAAAAATCTCGGCTTCTTCTCTAGCACCATGTCTGTGTGTACCCCCATACTTCCTGCCATGACAATAATGGACAAAACCTCTGAAGTGTAAGCCAGTTCCCATTAAATGTTGTTTTTATATGAGTTGTGACTGTCATGATGTCCCTTTACAGCAATAGAACATTAATTCAGATACAATACAACTTCAAATTTTCTTTCTTTTTCTCCATTATGTATAGTTTGTGTTTCTCAAGTACTCTTGGAATAGGGACCTCTCTACAGTATGGATGACAAACCAGGAGTACATCATTAAGAAAAATTACTTATCTGTCTACTAGAATCTATCATATATCATCTATCATATATCATCTATCATATATCCAAGCTGAGATTTTGTCTGGCATAAACTTATAAAAATCTTGTGCATACCTTCACAATCACATTGAGCTCACATGTGTAACTGTCCTATTGTATCCAGAAAAATGTTTTCTTGAACTCATTTTTTACCTCTGACATTTTTTTCTGCTGTATTTTTTTGCCTGAGCTTTGTGCTGAAGGTTATATGCATATCTAATGTGTTTTAGGCAGTCCACTATCTTTTATTCTCTTTACATTGACCAGTGAAGTTTACTGTGTTCATTGTCACCTACTTTAAGAGAAAGCTTCTCTGATAAGGATTGAAAAACTCACACTTTTGTCAATAGAGTGTTATATCATTAGGAGTCTTAAGTTATATGTCCATTTAGTAGAATAATAGTATTGGGTTTCAGACTTGGTCCTATGATCTATCTAGCCACATATTCTTGATCCTATTAACAGTTACAGGATTGGATTCTATCTCATCATGTAGACTTTAGATCCAATCAGAAAGTGGATAGTTACTCTCATGATATCCATGGCAATATTGCACCAGTGAATATATCTTGTCAGGACACTTATTATTAAATAAGTTTCTTGATACCATAATTCAATTTATTTCTCAATATTTAACTGAATCTGCTCTAGGCTTCCAAACAAGATCACAAGACCAAACTGACCCAATTTACCCAACAGACAGAAATCTTCTACTTCTGAAACAGACCCAAAGACTCTGTGAATCATAGCTGATGAAATCCTTATGTAAGAAAGACAAAACTAAAAATGGAGGCATAATGACAAGGCCTAAAAAAAGAAGAAAGTAATTAAAGGAAAGAAAGAGGAGTGAAAGAAGTCTGTAAGTATCAGCTAACAGACAAAGCAAAAATCACATAGTAAGATATACAGACACGCAATAGAAAATTGAACATAAAACTTTATCATAAATATGATAGTTCTTGAATTGTAGTTCAAATATATAACCACAAGTCAGAGAGAGTATGTGTGTGAATGACCTCACACATGTAAGTAAAATGAATGTGGAAAGTAATTACTCATTAAGAGAAAAATAAGAATTAAGTCCATAATCTGGTCTAACCACAGGGCTGTATATTCATTACATCAGTAATCTTATATGTTATAAATATTATTGTAGCAACAATAATATTGTAGAGTAATTCTTCAGTTATGTTATAGAGTCAGCAGACAATGGCTGACTTAACCATACTCTAATAACTTCATCTTATAGATATATGTAGTCAGTTGATTAGAATGATCTAACTTTGGAAGCCACCTGGGCATTCTTTGACTATGAAATTGTTGTTTATCAGATTCTTCTTTGGTGTCAACACACACCAGAGAAAGGTTTTTTTCTTTTCTCTTTTTACACTACAATTCTATTAGCT
The DNA here is from genome assembly GCA_004025045.1 of Sigmodon hispidus. Lineage (NCBI taxonomy): Eukaryota > Metazoa > Chordata > Mammalia > Rodentia > Cricetidae > Sigmodon > Sigmodon hispidus. Next base: position 33,818 of record PVIH01011788.1, on the reverse strand, counting down.
GAGGTGCTAGGATGCTTTGGAACTGTTTTAGGAGTCGAAGAGGATTCTTCTCTGTGAACTGGGTCTGCTTGGCCTCGTGGTCTCATTTTCGGACCTGAAGCAGATGTGCAGGCAGATTCAATTTACCTTAATTTATCCCATTTAATTAGCAGCTGGCTTACTTTCGGCTTCAGAAAAGCAAGAAAGTGACAGTTCGTATAACAGAGCGTCTGTCCTCAGGAAACAGCTTTCCCTGTGGAATGATGCTTGATCAATAGAGAAATCTTACCATTTTGACACCAGAAGGGACATATTTATAATGCCAGTTAATTCTAAACAAAGGTTCTATCCTCAGCATGGAGAAAAACTTGTATCATACTTGAGTACAAGGCACCTTAATAGATGCAAAAGGGAAGATGATTTAAAACTCATGTTTCACTAAATTTGTAAATTATCCATCATTGAGATTTAGGATAAACTTACTAATAAATTTAAGGTAGATTATCCAAAATTATTGTGGCATTTTGAATAAGAATGTCCCCATATGGTCATATTTGAATGTTTAGAGATGATGTTAGGTGGTGTGGCTTTGCTGGAGTAGGTATGGTTTTGTTAGAGGAAGTGTGTCACTGGGGTGGACTTCTGAGTTTCAAATGCTTAGCCAGGCCAAGCAGCTCCTCTTTCTGCTGCCTGCTGATCCAGATGCAGAGCTCTCAGCTACCTCTCCAGTACCATGTCTGCTTGTGTACTGTCACCACATTGATAAAGGACTAAACCTCTGAAACTGTGAGCCAGCCTCAACTAAATGTTTTACTTTATTAGGGTTACTGTGGTCATGGTATCTCTTTACAGCATTAGAAACACTAAGACAACCAGTAATAGATCTATTATGTCATTATATTAAATTCCCCAAAAAGATAAGTCTACCCAAATTCTTCAAGCCTTAGGAAGCACCACTCAAGGTATCATGAGCATCAAAGTATATTTTTGGAAGGAAATGAAAAACTTGATGTTCATCAAGACAGTTAAGAGAATTTTAATTATTCAAAACCAGAAGTTGGCAAAATGTCAACATGAAACAGACTGCTACATTTAAGAGTACATTTCTAGCTGTAATATTGTGATGTCATGACCAGTTACTATTTTGTTTTATCTTTCTCATAAAATTAATATAATTAATATACATATAAGTAATATGTTCTAATACTTTATGTTAAGAATCTATGGTCCACAATAAACCACTATGTAATATTTGAATGACCTGAAAATTAGAAGATAAAGTCTCCAAACTCAAAGTAATGATGAAGAGATACAAATATTAAATACCCTGACTTGATCAGAACATGTTACATACTTACAGTGAACTAAAACATTGACCTTCATGAATATGTATCATTACTTCACACTAATTAAAATTTAAAACACATGTAAGGGATAAAAATGCTTTTCTATTTTCATATACTATCAAATCATCATATTGATTCTCATAAACATCTACAGTAAAAATAACTTAAAATAAACAAGTAAACTCTCTTTTTATAGCTACTCAGAAAAAAATTTCACAAATGCAGTATCATTTTGTGTTTCCAAGAATAGAGGCATCATTCTCTTTCTTACCATCGATTATACCATTGAAGCAGAGTTTTCTGGAGATATTTGATAAAGAATGACTTTTATTTCACAAAGCTGAGGAAAATGTGACTTGTGAGGGCATATCTTGTTTGCTTGCTTGTTGCATATTCTTTTGTCCAAATGTTTAATGTCTTAATGGTTATGAATACTCAAAAATTGTTATTTCATGTCTGTCTCTCTTTTCCACGTTCCTCTTTGTTGAGAACATATTATAAGCACATTATTTCTTATAGATATTAAAGAAAGTTTCTTTATCCATTTTCTAACAACTTCCATAAATTGGTTCACTTTAGGTAACCAATGACATCATCGTTCAGGTGGCTGAGAAGACATGCATTAACACATTAAAATATGCTAAAGTATCAGGTAAAACACTTGGTAAGAAAGAATGTCTCAATGAACTAGTCTGTGAAGAAAATATAAATATTTTGAAGGGGATTATTAAAAATATAGCTAGCACTTTATTGCTGGCATTTTAGTCTGAATTTGTGTTTTATGGTGCACAAACTAAAATATATAAATGTGGATAGTATTATAATATTGCACTATAATTAGAAACTTTGCTTGATTAGATAAATGTGTCAGAAACAAGGAAACTGCATAGGAGAAACTACAGTAGGACAGTAAGGTGCTATAAGTCTGTTAGTAGAGAAGTCTAACCAGGAATGTGTCTCTGTGGTACAGCATTTGTATAGTTTGGACAAGGCACTGTGTCCAATCACAATACAACCAGGAGAGAGAAAAAGAGAAAGAGACATAGAGGATGATGACTAGGAAAAATGGGAGAATGTTGTCAAGAGGAGAGAGAGAGAAAGGAGGAAGAGGAAGAGGAGGAGGAAGAGGAGAGGAGGAAGAGGAGGAGAAGGAAGAGGAAATCTTCCAGAAAATGCTAAAAATGAACATATTGAGTTGCATGTATTTTCATGTGTGAAAATACTTAAAAGTAGATATTTATTGTTATCTTGATGAAAACTATCAAACAAGAATCATTTTTTTCAGTCAAAGTTTTTGTTTTTAAAAAAGAACTTTAGAAAGAGTAAGTTGCCATGATCACTTCAACAAAGATGAAATAAAAGCTACATGGCTCATTTCCCCATACTTCAGAGTCAATTCTCCACAATGAGGGATAACAGAAGGTAGTGAAGCTGGAGGCTTATGTCAGGATTAGTGTGTGGAGCACATATGCAGGAGAAGAGAGCTGCAGTAAAAAAAAAAAAAAAAAAAAAAAAAAAAAAAAAAAAAAAAAAAAAAAAAAAAAAAAAAAAAAAAAAAAAAAAAAAAAAAAAAAAAAAAAAAAAAAAAA
>PVIH01011788.1:0-30804 GCA_004025045.1 Sigmodon hispidus | reverse complement strand
CCATGTGATAACTAATAAGAGTCACTTTTTGCAATACTAACAGAACTGTGCAATTTTTGTGATGTTGCTGAAACTACAGAAGGCTGTGACTCTCCTCTGAGCACTTAACAAAAGAGAGAAGATAAATTTTACAGAAAGAAACAGCAACTAAATTATTATCTATATCAGGATCAGTTTTAAAAGCGACTGCAGAAGAGACTCTGGATTTTAGAGGGTCTGCAAAGTATAATTACATGGAAATTTTGTTGAAATGGTGATAAAAACAGTCACTAATAACAGTATAATGGGATTCTTACAAAATATGTCCCAAAGTCTGAGAGCCTTGTTTCATCCTGGCCTTCCCATCAACCAGCTTGTGCTTGTGGATAACTTAAGTTCTCTTGGATGAATTGCAAGTTTCTATATCTTCCTAAAATGTAGTTTGATTTCTAATGTACTCTGAGGAATTGTGAATGATGGATGTGTCTTGGAACCAATCTACCATGAACAGCAGCTTTCTGTTCTACCGTTTACTTCTTCACAAGTCCAACTGTCTTCTCTTTTCCTGGAGAACTTCACAGAAAGACAATGGACTTATCTGAAGAAGATAAAAGATATAATGCATACATACAAATCTGTATAGATGTTTTGAAATCATTTATTGATGTTTTTCTTTTGATTTGACTGGGACATATAAAAGGACTTCAACTTTGCCATTTTTGAAGTTGTTGGAATTATTATAAAAAGTTACAGAAAGACAAGCTATCAATTATTCAAATGAGACAATTTTCAATATTTATACAATATTGGAAGGGGTATTCTAGTCAACATAAATATAGCACTATAGGAAACTCGTGGGTATTGCAAAAACATCTGTTTGGTATCATTAATCAAAAAAATCTGGAGCTAGATATTGGGAAATAAGCTGAAATATCAGAGAGACAGAGGAACAAACTATAGCCAGCTCTCACCTAGCCAACTCCTCAGGCCTAAAGGGTAGATGCTGTTTCCACAAATATTCAGATTCAACAATCCTGAGTCCTCAGCTAAAAGGGGAGGCAGGTGAGGCTTAACTCCTCCCTTCTTTTTCTCTGCACAGCTATATCACTTCCTAGTTCAACTTTCCTAGGGCTTGGATTAAAATTGCCTGGCTCTCTTTGGTATTGAACTCACAGAAATCCAGATGATCTCTGGCTCTTAGAGGCTGGGATTAAAGGCAGGGTCACCACACCCTGATCCCTGTCCTCTGATATTCTTATTTTTTATTCTTATTAAATATTCAACATATCCGCACATGTGGACAAAGTGACACTAACAAAATAATTTTTAATTAGCTTTGTTTGGATTTCCAAAGGATCGCCTCCGAGTTGATTATACAGCATTCAGAAGATTCCTTTGACTCTTCCATTGACATAGGTAATTCATCTCTCTTGGTCTCTATTTCCAAGTATAGAATACAACACTTAGGAATATTAGAAATTTTGAAGATCAATTAGTATTACTGTTTCTTTTGTATTTTGAGATTATAACATAATTACATTATTTTTCCCTTCCCTTTCTTCCTTCCAAAACTTTAACCTTCATCGACACTTTTTTGGAGTTTTTTGTTTGTTTGTTTGTTTGTTTGTTTGTTTGTTTGTTTGTTTTTTGGCAACAGAAGGATACCATTACAGAAAAACAAAACCAATCAAAATGCAGAGTTGTGGAGTTCCATTCCAATATGTACATCAACATTATTATAATTCTGAAACCTGTGGTTCAGGGAACATTGGGAAAGGGTGGGAAAGAATCAGAGAGTTTGCTGTGATGGTGAATCTTGATTGTCAGTGTGATCAATATGAAATCACTTAGGAGACACACCTCTGAGGATGTCTCCTAGAGTCTTTCTGAAAAGATTTACTGAGGAGGATATCTAGCCCTCAGAATTGATGGATAGTACCTCTCAAGGGGTACTAAGATATAAAGAGGTTCTAAGGTACTAAGATATAAAAAGGTAGCATTGCCTGCTTGGTTTCACTGTTTCCTGAGTAAGTGCATCCATTGCTGCTATTTTCTGCTAACTTTAAACTATAGTCTCTTTGATCTTCCAACATGGATTGAGCACTAGAGTATCCTAAACATTTTCCACTCTTCACTGTGATATTGACACTGTGGAGACATATTGCTTTCTAGGCTAAACAGCAAACAAATACTCACCATCTCCAACATTCAAATGGTGCTGTTGAACTACCAAGTCCCTACAAGGTAAGGCAATCTAATAAATCCCCTCATATAATTTTCCCTTTTTTTACATATAAATGTATATAATACAGGACTGTACTGAGTGCCTTACACAGCACTTTGATGCTCTACTAAGTAGTAAATGATTCCATGGGGAAAGAGGGAAAGCATTGATCCCAGATTTTGTAAAATATATGTTAATAATGATAGTAAACAATAGTATTTGGGGTTAATGTTGATACTTTTTTATCATCCAGTCTGTCATAATGACCCAATAAGATTAAATATTTTGAGAAAAAAATACATAAAAGATATCATTTCTCCCCTTTCCTAAGCTCCTGAAGACATATGAGACATTCAAGAATTCGCATACATATCTGAGAGATACTAACTTCAAACTCTATCTGACCTTGGAAGAAGTAAGTCTTCCCCCAGTGTTTTCTGGCTTTCATCTAGAATTTACAACCTGAAAATACCTCCAAAGCTATGGACAACGCCTTTATAATGTTCATATGATTCAGAAATAAATGAAGGCTTAAACTTTCTTAGAATATGTCTTATCATAACAACTAGAAAATACTTTACTGACATTAAGAGGAAAATGGGATAGGGTTCATATTTCCTACCTGGTCTAAGGTACTTAAGTTTTATTTTACTTTATTTTTTATTTTTATAGAATAAAGTCTCATTTTTCAATCTATGATCCCCTTGTTCAAACTCCCTTCCTCCTCCTGACCCCTCCTGGTCAGTCCAGCCTCCCTCCTCCCCAGCCCCCATTACCTGCCCAGAAAGGGCAAGATGTCCCAAGGTGGATTAGCTCAGCATCCACTCCAGGCAAGTTTGATTTCCTCATCCTAATATCAAGACGGGGTTAGGTGTTCTTCTGGATGGAATGGGCTCCAAGGTGCCAGTCCATGCACAGAAACACAGTCTGAACCCTCCCCTTGAGGCTCCATATATTGCCCATACCAGTGGACAGTTGCCTTATTTGGAGGGCTTAGTTCCTTTCCAGATGGTTCCCAAGTGGCCGTTCTTGATTCAGTGAGCTCTCCAGAACTCCAGATAGCCATCACTGTGAGAATTTTCCTCACAGTCCTTGCTCATATAGAATCCCCCCCACCCCCCGCTATCAGCTGGACCAGGGACTCAGCCCAGTGTTCAGCCATGTATCCCTGCCTCTACCTCTATTCATTGTTGGATATAAATACTGTGATGGCACTTAGGGTGGTTATTTGTTTGATTATGGGGTAACTACTGTTTAAGCAACTATTAGTTGGAGAGCAAGTCAGGGACATTCTGTGAGTTCTTGGAGGTTTCCCTAGCACCCTGTCTTTTTCCAACCCATATTTTCTTCCTCTATTAAGATCTCGATCTCTTTTTTTTCTCTCTCTCCTTGTTATTTCTCTCACTTAAGCATCTCCTTCTCTCATGATGTTATTCCACCTCTTCTTGGTTATGACCTAATGGTATGGCTGAAATGAAGTGTCCAGACTTCATGGTGTTATCCCAAAGGATATTTCCAATGTAAACATTTAGTAGTGAACTAGAGGAAACCAGTATCCACATGTGTTATTGTTGATTACTTTGCTTCTAATTGCTACAAATTAGTGGGATTTATTTGTATGAAAACATTGTCTTAAACACCTCCCACATTCAAATTTGTTGAAATCTCTGTGTACATATTTTTAAATTATTTTATCAAACATTTATAGAGAATATAATATTTACAATGTTCCAGGTATATTACACAAGGTCTTGTACAAATCAAACAAAATCTGCATTCCCATAGGGCATATCAAAAAGGAAAGATATTTACTGAAGAATTGAAATAATTTTCTTATGTTGTCAAAACACATTGTTGTTAGTTTCATAACTAACTTTATTACCTTGCTTATGTCTGTGTCAAGGATACCAGTACCTGGCATAATAGATGCAAGATAATGCTCTAGAAATAGACAAAGGCTTTTGGAAAATGTACAATAAAGTGAAAGGGAGTCAATCAACTCTGACAGTATATAATTTTCTAATATATTTATATTACTCAGATGTTCTGTATATATCAAATGATTTCAGAATTTAAAAGAAACATATCACATACTACTATTTCCTGGACTAGACTAAGATAAGTCATTCCTCTTTGACTTTTTCCAGCATAGATCATCCTGAGATTTTTCTCTTATAAACATAGGGCTATGTACAAGCAGGTAAAGTTCTTCTCCATCTGGAACAGATTTTTCTTTGATCTTGGGAGTGTCCCTGTAAAGCCTGCACATTCGTTCTTTCTGTTTGAGATGCCATTGTGTCCCTTATCCTGATAATACTACTAAACTATCTAATATTTTTGCTATCTAATCTGCCTCTTTTATCATAACGTGCTCTCTACTTTCTACTCAGACTTATGAGAAATAAATGTAATACATTTGCAATGTACTTCTAAATAGAGTCCAAATACTACAATACAAAAGAGACTTGTGAAGAAAAGTCACATGAAATGAAGACTAAACATTTGTCAAAGTCCCATCAAACATTTGGCTCTAATAATTCATACTTTTCTAAAGTACCCAAATTACTATGGCTTGTGTAAGTGTTCCACATCAAATTCCAAGAATATTACTTTTTTTCATATAAGTTTTATATCCAGTACTTTGGGAAAGCATGATAGAAAAGCAATGGCCTGTGCATGAAAAATTTTCTTGTATACTATCTACTGTTTCTTTTCCAACTAGTGTAATAAAATACTCTAAGTAAAGTAACATAAAGAAGAAAATGATTATTTTAGCTCACATCTCAAGGTAGAGTCCATCATGGTGGAAAAATCAAGATAATAAGACCATAAAGCAGCTGGACACATCATACTTACTATCAGAAACATTCCGGAATGAATACTTGAATTTTAATACTCAGGTTACATCTTAATCCCTAAACAAAAAATGGTGTCACCCTCAGTGGGCAGGTCTTTCTATCCATCCACCTTACATAGAGCAATCAAGATAATCCACCAAGGCATACTCCGACCCCAGTTCACAGTGATCCTATGTTCTGTCCAACTGACAACTAACACTGTCATGATAGATAAATTTATAAATATTAATCATTCATCAAATACTTATCAGATACCTCTGATATGCCAGTCTGTGTTCCTAGAACACATTATTAAAAATATCATTAAAGGATTTTGATGGCAAGAGTCAGCTACATTGACAAGTTCTGAAATTTTTCATGACTCACGTAACTAAATATGAGGGAAACATCTATAACAAGCACCAATTTATTATTAGGGACTGAAGAAAGGTGATTTTTTTTTCTGAAGAAAGAAGAGCTAAATCCAACAATACTCTTTAATTTTTTAAAAAAATATTTAATCAATAAGAAAATTAAAGAACTGTGGTATCCCAAGTTTACTAAAGTAGAAAATGATGTATTAAACTTGAGAATAAAAATGTTATTCTCTGGACTACTCATTGTAAGAGAAAGAGCAGGTTTGATATGGAGACTGTAATTTTGACTTGATATCAAGAGCTTTGCGGATTGCTGTGATGATGTAAATGTGAACAACCACCATAGGTTCAAATGCTTTGCTACTTAGTACCTAGTTATTGAATCTTTTTTAGAAGAACTAAGAGATCTTCTAAGGGATCTTCTGAAAGGATGAGTCACTGGTTAGAGGTTTCAGAAGAATTACACCAATCTCAATGTGCCTCTCTCCACTTACAATTTACGGATCAAGGTATAAGATCTCAGCTGTTCTTGCCAAATGTCAGGAGCAGGGTATGGCATGTATTAGGTGTTTAATTCATTCAAGTTCTCCAATACTTCATCAAACAAACAGTCGAGTGGACAAATGATGGCTATACTCTTATAGGGAACAGTGAAGCACTAACTATGATTTAAAATCTATAATACTAATGGGTAATAAAGAGAAGTGGATCAACTTTTCAGGTGCCTTGTGTATTAAGTGACAGGTCTAGAATTAAAACCATGTGTGTGAGTCCAGATATGTTTGCCTGTAGAATAGGCCAATCTTTTTAGCATTTATTGGAAATCAAAGGGCTGTTTTTGTAGTACAAAACATAAATAAATTTCAGTACATCCTTGAGATCATGCATAATAAGATCAGAAGGAAATGACAGGTAAAACGAATTAAGGAGTAGTGATAGCTTTAGACATGTCAATCTGCTTGAGAAGTTCACAGTTTCCAAGACTGAATGGAGTGTGCTCTCCATCAGCAACTTTCAGAAATGAAAAAATGGATTGGAAAAAGTCTTACATTTCAAGTAAGTGCTCAACATGTATAAGACGAGAGGCTTGCAGGAGTTTAACAGGATTAAAGAGGGCCCATGCTGCAAGGACAGCTCCACTCAAAGGATGAATTGTAAAGCCACAAAAGTTATGGAGAGAGGTCAAGCTACTGCAGGAGTTTATTGCTAAAGGATTGATAAAGTGACATTTTCCAATAAAAGGAGATGAAGATAATTTTGAAAAGTAAAATCAGAGCTGCATTCAGAGCTTCTAGGGAGGAGTATAGAAGCATTTTCTGGAATCCTTTGAAAAGAACAAAATATTCTGTTGAGTACATGACCAAACAGCTCAAAATGCCCTTTTTCAAGTTCAGAAATACAAGTATAAAAAGTCTTCGCCTTCATCTTTGCTTTTAAGTTGAGTTAGTTGTTAATTACTACCATGCTCCAAAAGAAAATAATGTCTGGAAAATTGTCTAATTAGTATGCACACTGCTAAGCAGCAGATTTTGTTTTGAGATCTAAAATCAGGAGAGAACTGCATAGGATGTGACTTATTAATTCCTGAGACATTTTATTACATCTGTATTGAAAGATTCAAGCATTTCCTCTGCCTTTTCATCACTAACTTTGAGACCTGAGGAATTTGTATTATTCTCCTTTTAAATGACAATTTTATTTATATTTAGAACTAAAAACTTTTTTGTTATTCATAACTTGATCATGCAAATGATTTTATTTTTTTGTATCATATTCTTTTTTATTTTTTATTATGAATAAGGTCATATTTTTTATTCAGGTATACCCTTGTTCAAGCTCAATTCTAAAAACTTTTAAAGGCTAAGATTTATACCTAATTGCCGTGATGGATACTGGAGTAATGAAAGTGGTCTTCCATATACTATCATTCCACTGGGAGAGCAACAAGCATGGTGGTGAAGACCTTCAATCTATGTGCTTAGGAGCAGAGATAGGCAAATCTCTGAGTTTGGGGCCACTATGTTCTATATAAGCTTAGGACAGGTGGGGCTCAGGTGTCAGATCCTATCTCAATAAAAGGAAACAAAACAAAAAATCACTTTATAATCTATAAAGATAGCAACACCAGGGAAAGTGTTGTAGTTTACACAGGGTGACATCACTGTTGTAAAACACGTATCTCCCTGAAAATGAGATCATAGCAGAATTGAAAGGATTTTCTCTCTAATGTGACTGATCTTGACCTTTGAAATTGTCTTCAGTATGCACGCACTTCCCTGTGATTTAATTTGCACAGCAGCAGAGCTGTAGTACTTTTGCTTTTTCTCTTGATCCTTATCCCTGTCCATATGCATTTTCCTACAATAAGCTGCTTGCTTGCCATAGGCTGGCTGGGAAGAAGAGCGAAAGTTTAGAGCTGGTGGAGAATAGAGTCTACCAATGTATCTCTTGATAATGGCCAGCATTTTAGAATTTTGGGTGTATTTCTGAATGAAAAGTAGAACAAAGACCAAGTGAAGGAGGCTTTTTGGGGTTCTCATTAATTGACTTCAAAACCCCAACTGAAGAGTGTGAAACACTTGATATTTCTTATACTAGGATTGTTAGTTTTCACGATTGGTGGGAATTGATCCTAGAGAAATAATGAACTGATTAGATATCTGTATCTATAGGATTCTGGTGAAAAAATTGATTACTCTATTTTATTAACTTTAAGGCAGGAATTTGAAAGTCTAAGTATATGAAAAAATAAATTAAGAAAACAATTCATTGTCAAGATATTAACAACAAAAAATAGAATTGAGAGCATCTAAAACCAAAAATCCAAGTTACACATTTTGAGGAAATGGAATGGGAATATCAAAACCAGATTAGATATGTTCAGGCTGAATGGACCACTTTTATTCATAATGTTCAAATAGTCTACAAAATGTTTGTGTTATGTCCAAGAACAGCAGGTGTCTTGTAGTGCAAAATATCAACTATGGAAAGATGAGCAATAACAATTCATATTTTCAAAAGTGTCAGAACACAGGCTTTGATCATCAGTATCAAAAGGACACCTGAGTTTTGTGTGCTTTTTCTTTTCTTTCCCCCTTCCTTTAGAAACACTCTACTTTTGATGTTAAAAACATCCAAGATAATGATTTGTTATAACGTGAAAGTATTCAATAACACACACAAAACACTTTAAATAAAATTAAGAATATAGTTTTTAATAAAAATGCCATCTTAAAAGGACAATTTTAGCTAGGAAAAAATGAAAAGCTAAAAACATAAGGACAGAAATAAAAGGTTGTTATGAGACGACATAAGAAAGAAAGAACTACTTTGTGAAAATCTTCTATCACTGATATTTTTATTATTGAAAATTTTTTTTCCTTAGGCTGAGACTACTTAGTGTGCTGAGACTCACAATTAGGCCCCTCATCAATCTTATGCAATGCCTCACATAGCACAGTATGCTGGCAGTTTCCAATCTATGTGTAGTTTCCAACCAGCATACAATGATACTGACCACTTCGACTTTTAAAAGACCAAACCAGGAGCTTCAATCCAGTTTGCCAATCATTTTACATTGCCGTTCAAACTCAAACCCAGACAAGACCACCTCACACTCTTTGTGTTTTTCTCCTCAGTTTCTATCTTCAATCCCTTCTCATTTCCCTTTCCCCAGATCAGTGGTCACTGATTTCTGATCTCTTTACATTGTTCTTCTCATCATTTGAAACCAAAATATTTCTCATAGTTCTCCATCTTCTTTCTTCCTCTACAATTCCAGCAAAATGCATCCAATCCACCAGGAGAGACATGAGCCCTTTAAACTTTAAGACCTGCAGCTGGCTATCTAGCTTTGAGGCAATATGCAAATGAAGGAATTTTATTATTAGGGTATTCCTAAAGAGGAATTGGATTATTATCTAACAATGATAGGAAAAAAGGACAATATGTAAAATGTAGAGACTACCTTAAGGAATCTCTTCATATTTCCAGACCCTTCTGGCTTTTAGAGTCTCCATTGAGAAGTTGAGAATAATTCTTTTGGGTGTGCCTTTATATGTTGCTCGGTATTCTTCCCTTGCAGATTTTAATATTCCTTTGTGATCTGTATGTGTAGATTTTTGGTTATCATGTGTTATGGATACTTTCTTTTCCATCCTGATCTATTTGTAGTTTTGTAAGCTTCCTGTACCTTCATAGGTATGTGTTTCTTTGGGTTGGGAATTTTTTTCTATGATTTTGTTGAATATGTATTTTGGTCTTTTGAGCTGGGCTGCTTCTTTTATTGTTTCCTATTATTCTAATGATTGGTGTCCCCAATTTCCTGAACATTTCTCATAAATTTTTAGAATTGACACTTTGTTTAACTGATGAATTACTCTCTGTCATACTATCAACAGCTGAGATTCTCTTTCATCTCTTGCATTTTGGTGGTGATGCTTGCATTCATAGTTCCTATACAGCTACAAAAATATTCCATCTCCAGAATTCCCTTTGTTTGTATTTTCATTATTGCTTCCATTACATTTTCAGTTTGAAATTCCTTTATTATTATTTTATATATTTATTTATAAAAATTTTCTTCATGTATCCCCTTCCCTCCTGCCAATTCCTCCCAGCCAGCTTTCAGGCTCCCTTGCTCTGCATCCCCTGATCCCTTCTCCCTAAAGGGCAAGAAGTCCCAAGGTGAGTCAGCTCAACATGTTGCATCCTCTCCAGGCAAGTCCGATTTCCTCATTCCAGTATCAAGACTGGGTTAGGCCCTTCTCTGCATAGAATGGGCTCAAAGGTGCCAGCCCATGCACAGGAAAACAGTCTGATCCCACTTCTCAAGGCTCCACCTACTGCCCATGCCAATTTACAGTTGCCTACCCTTGAAGGGCCTAGCTCCTTTTCCCTATGGTTCCCCAGTGGCTATTCTTGATTCAGTGAGCTCAGAGCTCCAGCAAGCCATCTCTGTGGGATTTCTCTTTATAATTCCTATCCTCTTGCTCAGACTCCACTCCCCACCCCCCACCCCATCTCAGCTGGACCAGAAGCTGTGCATAGTGCTCAGCCATGGATCTTTGTGTACACCTCCATTCATTGTTGGATGTAATAGGGTGGTTATTCATTTGAAAAGACAGAAAGTCCTGAATAGACACTTCCTCCACTATTGGTTGGAGACCTAGCCAGGGACATCCTTTGAGTTCTTAGAGGTTTCTCTAGCACCCTCCTCTTTCCAACCTCATATTGGCTCCCTTTATCAAGAGCTCCATCTTTTTTTTCTCCTTCTTTGTTGCTCCTCTCACTCAAAATCTTCTCTCATGATTTGTTCCCATCACTTCTTCGTTGCAACCCCTTATGGTCCCAAATTGCTAAGAAGATTTTCTCTATTTTCTCTTCCTAGGAGAATCTCTGAATGTCTCACTTAAGTTTCTTCTGATCCCAAGCTGTTCAGGGATTGTGGTTTAAAGCTTGGGTATTTTTTTGCTTTTTATCTAAAGTCCATTTATGAGTGAGTACATCCGATGACTGTCTTTCTGGGCTTGTGATACCTTGTGCAAGAGGATATTCTCCAAACCCATCCATTTGCCTGCAAATTTTAGAATGTCATTTTTTTTTTTTAACTGCTGAGTAGTAGTACTCCATTGTGTAGATTTACCACAATTTGTTAATCCATTTTTCAATTGAGGGCCATCTAGGTTGTTAGTCATTTTGACAGGTGTAAAGTGGTATCTCAAAGTTGTTTTGATTTGATTTGCATTCTCTCATGGCTAAAGATGTGGAGCAATTTTTCAAGTGCCTTTCAGCCATTTGTAATTCTGTTAATAATTCTTTTTTTTTTTTTTTAGCAAAGAATACCATATTTTAATTGGGGTATTTAGATGTTTGCACTCGTTTCTTGAATTCTCTATATATTTGAGAGATCAGTCCTCTGTCAGATGTAGGGTTGCTTAAGATCTTTAAGATCTTTTCCCATTTGTAGGGTGTCATTTTGTCTTATTGACGGTGTCATTTGCCTTATAAAAGCTTCTCAGTTTCAGGAGGTCCCACTTACTGATATTTGTTCTTAGTGTTTGTGCTACTGGTGTTATATTTAGGAAGTGGTCACCTGTGCCAATGTGTTGATGGGTGTTTCCCACTTTCTTTTCTGTCAAGTTCAGTATAGCTGGTTTTATGTGAGGTCTTTGATCCACTTGGATTTGAGTTTTGTGTGTGGTGATAGGTTTGGATCGATTTATGTTCTGTTAGATACTACCATCTAGTTAAGCCAACATCATTTGTTGAAGATACTACCTTTTTTTCCATTAACAATTTTTGGCTTCTTTGTCAAAAATCAAGTATTTATAGATGTATGGATTAAGGTTAGGGTCTTTAATTCAATTCCATTGATCCACAAGTCTATTTTTATGTCAGTCCCAGGCTGTTTTTATTACTCTAGCTCTATAGTATAGCTTGAAGGCAGGGATGGTGATGCCTCCTGAAGTTCTTTTATTGAACATGATTGCTTTTCATTCCTGGATTACCTGTTATTCAACATGAAGTTGAGTATTGTTCTTTCAAGGTCTGTAAAAAAAAAATGTGTTAAGATTTTAATGAGTATTACATTGAATATGTAGATTGCTTTTGGTAAGATTGCCATTTTTACTATGTTGATCCTACCTATCCAGGAATATTAGAGATCTTTCCATTTTCTGATATCCTCTTCAATTTCATTCTTCAGTAACTTAAAGTTTTTGTCAAATATGTCTGCTACTTCTTTAATTAAGCCAAGATATTTCATACTATTTGCAGCTATCATAAAGGGTGATGTTTCCCTTATTTCTTTTTCAGACCATTAGTATATAGGAGAGCTACTGATTTTTTTATGTGTTAGTATTGTATCCTGCTACATTGCTGAAGTTGTTTATCAGCTGTAGGACTTCCCTGGTAGAATTTTGTGAGTCACTTATGTATATGATCATATCATCTGCAAATAGACATAGTTTGACTTCTTCCTTTCCAATTTGTATCTCCTTAATCTTTTGTTCTCTTATTGCTTTAGCTAAAACTTTGAGAACTACATTGAATAGATAAGGAGAGAAAGGGCAGCCCTGTCTTGTTCCTGATTTTAGTGGGATTGCATTGAATTTTTCCCATTTAGTTTGATGTTGGCTGACAGCTTGCTGTGTATCACCTCTATTGTATTTAGGTATTTTCTCCAACTTCCTGAACACTCCAGGACTTTTCTCCTCTAAGGAGATAATTATGTGGCTTATTTTTTCTTTTTGTTTATTTATATGATGGATGACTTTTACAGTTTTTTTATATGTTGAGCCATTCCTGCATCTCTAGGATGAAGCCTATTTGATTGTTGTGGATGATTTCTTTGATATATTGTTGGATTCTATTTGCCAAAATTTTATTGAGTGTTTTTACATCAATGTTCATGAGCTAAATTGATCTGTAATTCTCTTCCTTTGTTGCATCTTTGAATGGCTTGGGTGTCAGGGTAATTGGGGCCTCATAGAAAAGGTTCAGCAATGTTCATTCAGTTTCTACCATATGGAAAAGTTTGAGGAGTACTGGTATTAGTTCTTTGAATATCCGGTAGAATTCTGCATTGAAACCATCTGGTCCTGTGCTTTTTGTTTGTTTGTTTGTTTGTTGTGCTTGGGAGACTTTTTTTTTTAAACTTTCATTTATTTAATTATTTGCCTTGATGTTTGCCTGAAACTGGAACTACAGACAATTGTGAGCTGCTATTTGGGTGCTGGGAATCGAACCCGGGATCTCTGGAAGACTAGAGGGTGCCCTTAACTGCTGAACCATCTCCCCAGCCTGAAATCAGACCCTTTTAATAACAGCTTCAATTTCTTTTGGGGTTATAAGTCTGTTCAGGTCATTTATTTGATCTGGATTTAATTTTGGTAGGAGGTACATGTCCATTTCTTTTAGCTTTTCCATTTTAGTCGAGTATAGATTTTCAAAGTATACCTGATAATTTTCTGGATTTCATGAGTGTCTGTTGTTATGTCTCTTTTTTTATTCTGTTAATTTTGATTCTCTCTCTCTCTCTCTCTCTCTCTCTCTCTCTCTCTCTCTCTCTCTCTCTTTGCTTTTTAGTTAGTTTGCATAAGGGTTTGTCTGTCTTGTTGACTTTCTCAAAGAACCAACTCTTTGATATATTGATTTTTGTATTATTCTCTTTGTTTCTATTGTATTGGTTTTAATCCTAAATTTGATTATTCCCTGCCATCTACTTTTTCTAGGTGAGTTTGTTTTTAATTGTTCTAAATCCTTCAGCTGTGCTGTTAGGTCTCTTTTGTGAGCTTTCTCCAAGGTTTTCATATAAGCATCTAGTGCTATATGTTTTTCTCTTAACACTGCTTTCATTGTGTCCCATAAGGTTTGGTATGTCATGGATTCATTTTCATTAAATTCTAGGAAGTATTTGATTTCTTCCTTAACTTCTTGACCCAGAGAAGGTTCAATTGAGAGAGGTTCAGTTTTTCTGACTTTGTAGGATTTCTGTGATTTTGTATGATTTTAGACCATGGTGATCTGATATGTTATAAGGAGTTATTCCCATTTTTTTATATTTATTGATATTTGCTTTATGACTGAGTATGTGGTCAGTTTTAAAGAAAGTTCAATGGGGTGCAGAGAAATATGTAAATTCCTTTGTGTTTGGGTAGAAGGTTCCGTATATATCTGTTAAGTCCATTTGAGTCATAATAGCTATTATATCTCTTATTTCTCTGTTGATTTTCTGTCTGGCTGACCTATCCAACAGTGAAAGTGGGGCA
Source organism: Sigmodon hispidus (assembly GCA_004025045.1). NCBI lineage: Eukaryota > Metazoa > Chordata > Mammalia > Rodentia > Cricetidae > Sigmodon > Sigmodon hispidus. The sequence goes on along the minus strand of PVIH01011788.1, from coordinate 16,616 downwards.
TTGAAGCCTCACACTACTAGTGTGTTGTGTTTTATGTGAGGTGTTAGCTTTAGTAATGTTTCTTTTTTTATATGTAGGTGTCCTTGTGTTGGGGATATAAATATTCAGGATTGAGACTTCATCTTGGGGGATTTTTCCTGAGATGAATGAGTAATGCCTGTCCTGGTCTCTTTTGATTGATTTCATTTTGAAGTCTATTTTGTTAGATATTAGGCTGGCTACACCAGCTTGTTTCTTAGGACCATTTCACTGGCAAATCTTTTCTCTACCCTTTATTCTAAGGCTATTTCTTTCTTTGAAGTTCAGGTGTATTTCTTTTATGCAGCAGAAGTATGGCTTCTGTTTTTGTATCCATCGTGTTAGGGTGTTTCTTTTTATAGGTGAATTGAGTCCATTGATATTAAGAGATATTAATTGCCAATGATTTTTATTTTCTGTTATTTTTGGTGCTATCATGAGTGTATTTTCCTTCTTTGCGTTTTTCTTTTGTGGAATTATTGAGTGCTTGTGGTTTTATGGGTATATCTGTTTTCCTTATGTTGAGTTTTTCTTCTAGTGATTTCTATAAGGCCAGATTTGTGGATAGATATTGCTTAAATCTGGTTTTGTCATGAAATATCTTGCTTACTCCATCTATGGTGATTGATAGTTTTCCTGGGTATAGTAGTCTGAGTTGGCAGCCATGCTCTTTTAGTGTCTGTATAACACCTGACCATGACCTTCTTGTGTTCATTGTTTTCATTGAATAGTCAGGTGTTATTCTGATAGGTCTGCCTTTATAGGTAATTTGGCCTTTTTCCTTTGCAGCTCTTGATATTTTTCCCTTTATTCTGTAGGTTTAGTGGCTTGATTATTATGTGATAAGCAGATTATTATGTGTTTGGGGTGGTCTACTTTGTTTGGTGTTCTGTAAGCTTCTTGTATCTGTATTGACATTTCCTTCTTTAAGTTGGGAAACTTTTCTTCTATGATTTTGTTGAATATATTTTTTGTGCCTTTGAGCTGGTATTCTCCTTTTATTTTAGTTATTCTCAGGTTTGGTCTTTTCATAGTCTCCCGGATTTCCTGGACATTTTGTGTTATGACTTTTTTGGTTTTAGTGTTTTTTTTAACTGATGTATCTTTTTCCACTATTGAATCATCTACTCCAGAGATTTTTTTTCTCTTCCATCCCTTGCATTCTGTTGGTTGTGCTTGCACCTGTGGTTCCTGTTTGTTTCTTTAGGCTTTCTATTTCCAGCTTTGCCTTGGTTTGTGCCTTCTTTACTACTTCTATTTCAATTTTTAATTTCTGGCATGTTTCCTTCACCTGTTTATTTTCTTTATATTCTTTCAGGGATTTGTTAATCTCTTCCAATTTTTTGTTTATATATTTTTATATTTCTTTAAGGGATTTTTATGTTCTTTTTTTAAAGCTTCTATTATCTTCAAAAGGTTGATTTAAGGTTGTTTCCTTCTGTTTTTTCTTCAATGTTCTGCTCAAGTCTTGATGTTGTAGAACTACTGACTTCTTTGGTGGTGCCTTGTTGATCTTACATTGTTATATGAATTATTGCACTGGTGTCTACCCTTTGTTTCCTCAGTTCACTCCTAGTCAGCTCTTTTTTAGCTCTTAGTCAGTTGTGGACCCAAGGCTGTGTGTCTCCAGTATTTACAGGGGTTGCTTTTAGTTAGCTATAGGTCAAGAAGCTGTGTGTCTCCACTTGTCACAGGGGTTGTTCTTAGTCAGCTCTTAGTTGGCTTATAGTCAGCTTTTAGTCAGCTGTGAACAGGAGGCTTTGTGTAGGTGTGTGATGACACAGATTATGGTTTTGGCAGGGCTTGGCTCATGGGATGTTCCTCCAGCTGTGTTTTGCTGGGGATTATGCTTGGGGGCACTCTCCCAGCTTTTATTGGTTTAGAATGGAGCTGGGTGTGGTTGGGGTGCCTGGGGTTGTGTCCTCAGGCAGGGCTTTGGAGATCATGGTCTCTGCTCGTCCTGGTGGTTGGGGAACCACTCATCTCTTAGTCAGCTATGGACCAGGAGGCTTTGGGGTTTTCCTCATTTTTAGGTCTTAAATAGTTTCTTTTACCTGTTTGTTTTACATGGCTTTCTAGGCATTCTGTGAGAAATTTATTGATTTCTTCCAATTTTTTGTTTGTCTTTTTATCAGTTTATTTAAAGAACTTTTAATTTTCTATTTAAGAACCGCTATCAACAAGTCATCGTATATAAAATTGCAATAAGACTAGTACCTTCTCTCCTATTGAGAATAAATGAGGAAACCCAGTAGAAGGAAAAAGGTGCCCAAAGCAGATAACATAGTCAGAGACAGCTTACTCCCACTATTAGAAGTCTCATAAGAAGACCAAGCTACAGAACTGCCACATATATGCAGAGGGCCTATGTGAGTCCCATGCAAGCTTTCTGGTTGGTTGTTCAGTCTCTGTGTACCACTATAAGCCCAGGTTACTTGATTCTTTGGTTTTTATAGTATCCTTAGACTTTCTGTCTCTTAGAATTTTTCTTCTTTCTCTTCCACAGGATCGTCAAGGTCTGCTTAATGTTTGACTGTTGTCTCTATATGTTTTCCTCTGTTTCTGGGTAAAGTTTCTTTATGGAAACTTGACTAGACAACAATCTATGACAATATAACTTGTCATAATTTCTTGCACACTCCAAGAGACCACAGATACTAGTCCATACTACCATACCCAGAAAAGCTCTAAATCACCATACATGAAGACAATAAGATATCATGACAAAGTCAAATTTAAATAATAGTTACATATAAATCCAGCCCTACAGGATATACTAGAAGGTACATCTACACAATGGTGTACTACTCAGCAGTAAGAAAAAATGGTATCCTAATATTCACAGGCAAATGGATGGATTTGAAGAATATTCATTCTCCTGAGTGAGCTATCACAAACCCAGAAAGATAATCAGGGTTTGTATTCACTTATTAATGGACTTTAAACAAAAAGCAAAGAACACACAAGCTCCAAACCACAATCCAGAACAACTTGGGATCTGAAAGAATTTAAGAGAGACATCCAGGGAGTCCCCTAGGAAGACAAAATAGATAAGATTTCCTTAGCTAATTGGGTGCATGAGTGGTTGCAACCAAGAACAGGTGGGAATAAATCATGAGATAAGGAGATGATTGAATAAGAGAAACAACAAGGAGGGAGAGGAAAAAAAGAGATGAAGATCTTAATACAGGAAGCCAGTGTGGGGTTGGCAAAAGACCAGGTGATAGGAAAACACCCAAGAACTCACAGAATGTCCCTGGCTAAGACTCCAAACAATAGGGAATGTGTTGCCTAAACAAGACTTCTCCCATAATCAAATAAATACCCTAAGGACCATCACAGAACTTGCATTCAACAATGAATGGAGGTAGAAGCAGAGATACATGGCTGAACACTGGGCTGAGTCTATCCTCTAGTCCAGAAGATGGGGGAGGGGGTTGCAAGACTCTATATGAGCAAGGGGAGAGAGACTATGAAGAAAATTTCCACAGTGATGGCTGGCTAGAGCTCAGGGGAGATCACTGAATCAAGAACAGCCACCTGGGAACCATCTGGAAAAGGAGCTAAACCCTCCAAGAATAGACAACTGTTCACTGACATGGAGCCCCAAGAGGAGGATTCAGACACTTTCTGTGCATGGACTGGCACCTTGGAGCCCATTCCCTCCAGAGGAGCAACTAACCCAGTATTGATATGAGATTGAGGAAATTGTACTTGCCTGGAGTGGGTGTTGAGCTAATCCACCTTGGGACCTCTTGCCCTTTACGGGGTGGGTGGGGGTGGGGGAGTGGGGTGGAGATGATGGGCAGGAAAGAGGCTGAGGACTGATCAGGAAGGGGAAGGGAGTGGAAACAAGTGAATGCATGGATAAAAAATTTGACTTTAGTCTATAAAAATAAATAAAAAACAAGCAAAAGTTAAAAACAAGATTTTTTTATATCTATCTTGTTCCTCCTCCCTTCCCGCCTCCCAGTCGCTCCCATTCCTCCATCAGCCTCCTTCACCCCATCATCACATCCATTCTCCAATGAGAACAAGGAGTCCCAAGGGTTGATTCAGTGTGATGTATTCATTTGAGGTAGGTTCAAGTCCCTGTTCAGCATATTAAGGCTGTGTTAGGTGTTTCTCACAATGGGCTCAGAGATGTCAGTTTACAAAATAGTAACATAGTCTGATCCTACTGCAAGAAGCTCCACAAATTGCTCATGCCATTTGACAGTCACCTTTGGAGGGTTTAGTTCTTTTCCATGAAGGCTCCTCAGCTGTCATTTGAGAGTAGTGAGCTCCCAAGCTCCCAATATCTCTGGTCAGCCATCTCTGTGGGTCTTCTTCTCATGATCCTGATCTCTCTTTGCTCATATAGTATTCTCTCTCTCTCTCTCTCTCTCTCTCTCTCTCTCTCTCTCTCTCTCTCTCCCTTTCTTCTCAGCTGGGCCATGATCTCTAACTAGTACTTAGCTATGGATCTCTGTTTCAGCCTCTATCTATTGCTGGATCAAAGCTCTATAATTAAGGTGTTCATTCATTTGACTATTGAGCAAGTTCTGTTTAGGCACACCCTCCACTATTGGTTGGGGTCCTAGCCAGGAACATCTTGTGGGTTCTTGGAGGTTTTGTTTGCCTACTTGTGGACCTACTCTTTTTTTTAAAGGAAGGTGGATCTGAGGGACAGGGGAAGTGTAGAAGAGAGACTGGAGGGATGTGAGGGAGCAAAACCTGCAGCTGGGATGTGATATAAGAGAAAAAAAAAATTAAAGAGGACTTCACTTCATCAGTGTGCATAATCATCATTTCATTCATCAAGGGACCAATAGAACAAGGAGGTAGAATTGTGAATCTTCTCATATTTTCTAAACTGAAACATTCAAGTTTTACTCTCAGACATTAGCATCACTGCTTCTTAAGCCTCCCAAGTCTAGGATTTATATCATTACCTCCTTTGCATTTACCCATGCTTATTCTTAAGCTTTATCCATACATAAATTATTCAATGATATTTCCTGGTTCTTCTGCTTGCAACTAGAATACTGGAGAACTTCTTGACTCCATAATTTTATGAGCCAATATTCATTTCCTAATGATTCTGTTAATTAAAAATATTCAATAATATAGTAGCTTCTCCATTTAAAAGCATTTTCTTTAATATGAATATATTTGTATTAACAGTATCTATAACCAACAAACAATTATTTCTCTTTTCAAACAAAACCCAGATGATAATCATAAATCATAAACTAGCGCATTTAAAAGGATAGAGATAAGTTTTAGAACATTTAAATTGTGTATTTCCTGTGTTAAATACCACATATTTTCTACATGACTTATGAAATATTTTATTGATTATATGTTCTAAAAGATCTACTTTTTATAATTTTATGTAGTCTATTATATATCACTGCAGCATATGCATAATAGGACTTGTCACTCATGTGTACAAAATTTTATTTTACTAACAGATATCTAAATTCTCCCCATCTTAGCATTTAATGATAGCAATCCAAACTAAAAGCTGATCAGACTTACCATAATATGGTGTGTGTGTGTGTTTGTGTGTGTCTGTGTTTGTGTGTATGTCTGTGTCTATGCAGTATAGCAATATCATTCAAATTATAATATTTACTTCATTTCATTGTAGTAACCCACTGACTCTGGCTTTTACATTCTTTCTTCCATCTTTTGCAATAACTCATGAGCCTGTGAGGGGAAGTATGATGTAAATACCTCATTTAGTATTGAGAATTTTAATTTTTCAGTCTCCAAATTTTGCACTTCTACCAATTTTGGTCCTCTGTGCTGATCTCCTCTCCCCCCTGCACCCCGCCACACACACACACACACACACACACACACACACACACACACACACACACACACTTGATCCTTTTTTTAAATTATTCCTTTAACCAATATTACAACTGTCAATAAATCTTCATTCTCTGCTTTTTATCAGTACTTGTCACTTTAATATACATGTTGGGAACAACTGTCTGAGTAGCTTCCTGAGTTTCTAGATCCCAGGATTTTGCCCTAAAATTTCTTTTTTTAATTTATTATGAATAAAATCATATTTTTTACCCACGTATATCCTTGTTCAAACTCCCTTCCCCCTCCTGCCACTTCCAGTCACTCTCTCTTCCACATCTTCCTATCTCCTCCCCAGGAAGGGTAGGAAGTCCCAGGGTCCCAATTGTCAGGGACCAAGACCCTGGCTTGAGCCTCTAGGCCTCTAGCTAAAGGCTCCCGTGGGAACTTACTGAGAAACCAACCACTGAACCTGCATGAGCTTGAGTAAAATAGATGTTTTTCCCAAAGTAAAATAGATGTTCTAGTTTGCTTAACAGTAGCAGAGGAGTAATACTAAAGAATAGAATAACAGGAACATTCTGTGGCTAGGTTACTTTGCAGCCCTCCTGATAACATAAAAAATAGCTCTAAAGAATAAGATAACAAGAACATTCTATGGTTAGGTTACCTACTAACTCTCCCCTGAAGCAAGACCAGTCACCTTTTTACCCTGCCAATATCCTGCTCCCCTGGCCAGCTTCCTGCAGGTGTTTGAAGATTGCCCCCTCCCCATATTCTGTTATATAAGCATGTTTAGAATCACAGCTTGATCAGAATCCCATTTGACCTGCTGCCTTCCTTTGCGTCTCCCTTCCCTTCATTCTCTCTCGTAGGTGGTCTCCTGTGTTGAAGTCCTGTGGGTTGGGGCACCCAATGTGGTTTAATTCAGCATCCACTCCTGGCAGATCTGCTTTCCTCACCCCAACATCAAGACTGGGTCAGATGTTCCTCTTGAGAGAGTGGGATCCAAGATGCCAGTCCAAGGTGCTTCAGATCCCAAACTGTTCAGTGGTTGTGGTTTCCAGCTTGGACTTGCTTTGCTTTTTGCTTTTTTGTTTAGAGTCCACTAATGAGTGAGCACATCCCCTGCTTATCTTTCTTGGTTTGTGATATCTTGCTCAGGGGGTTATTCTCCAAATCTATCCATTTGCCTGCAAATTTTACATCTACACAATGGAGTACTACTCAGTAGTAAAAAAAAAAAAGTGATATCCTCTGTGTTGATCTTAATCATCATCTACTTCAAATAGAAACTTTTTGATGAGAATGCAGAGATGCATTAAAATATAGGCAAAATGAGTCAGTTTAATGCTGTTTCCATTTAACAAATTAATTGCTTTAGGCTCTCCCCTAGAACTTCTGATCTGTCTAATTTTAGGTTATTGAACCCAAAATGTTACCATGAGTTTTATATTGTAGAGTAGGGCATAAATCAAATTGAAAAAAGTGATTGGTTACTTCACTTCAAAAGTAACACCTGTGCCACTATTTCACCAGTGGCCATTTCTTGCCAAGCCATCAATACTGTATTTTGCAGGTTTTATGGCCGGACAAGACTGCTAATTTCTTTTCCTATTGATACCATGTGTATTACTATTTCATCACTATGGGTTAGTCAGTATGAGTGAAGCTTTATAATTTTTTTTATTCCATGATGTCAGGCATTAAGTTCATTTCTTATAATGATAATCAAATTATAAAAATATTAAGGTCAAAGTTATCTCCAATTAATATTTTTATGTTTTCTACTATATTTCTAAACTTTATGAGATTAATCTATAATTTTAACTATAACTTTGTAGTTTCTAAGCTAGTATTTGCCATATAACAAAATGCCACAAACCTATTTATTTTTGAAACATTATATATCTCCTTTCTTAAACTTTTTTTGCTTTGAGATATTTTTCTTTTATTTTTAATTTTGATACCAAAATATAATTATAACATTTTTCCTCATCTTTTTCTAACTCAAACCTTTCTATACTCCTTTTTTCATTCTTTCAAATTAATGTTTCTTTTGCATGAATTATTGTTACATGCATGCACATATATATGTGCATTATATATGTATGTGTATGCATATATATATATGTGTTATTATATATAACCTGCTTAGTTGATATGATATTACTTTCATGTATGTTTTTATACCTGACCATTTGGTATTGGATAATGAACTGGGGTGCTCTTTCCTGGGAAGATATTTCTCCCACTTTCAGCATTTCTTTGGTGTCTGTAGTTCTTTCTGTAGGGTTGAGGCCTGGTGGGCTTTCTTCTATTCAGTTTGGCATATCAATTGTTGTCCTTGTTTGAATAATGTTTAATCTTGCCGGTGAAAGTCTTGGATGTAGTGAGTTATTTTATTAGAAGATATAGTCTCAGCAAAATCCCTAATCCTCTGGATAGTTTACGTTTTGATAACCTAGTTGGTTCATGTGTTTTCACTTAGATTCACTAAATCATCTACAGAGGTCTTTGGTTAGGCTTGTTTGTGTTTTTAATCTTCCAGGCTATTTAACCATGCCTTAATAATATTATAATAGCAGGACCAGAAATTTGTAAAATTTCTTAGTGTCTAAATTCACAACTGAAACACCATTATTTCCAGTGTGTGTTATTGGTTTAAAAAGTAACCTGACAGGCTCAAAGTCAAAAGAATAAAAAAGAGACAACCTTTCAAAGTACTTTCAAAATACTGGATTTTTTTTTAAGTATGTGGAGAACAATTTATGGACATTTTTAAAAATTTTCCAATGTTATTTAAATAATTTTGGATTTCCAAATGTCACTGGTGTTATATTCCACATATTTTTGTTTTATTGTTTGCCATATTTTCTCAAAAAAGATACTAGTAAGAATTTATGAAAACATCAAAAGTAAAATATAACATATTTAATAAAATTCTTATTTTCAAATGTAAACTGATACCAGGGTTTCTCATGATTTGTTGTTTACCAATAGCTGAATCAGCCTTTAGCCAGAACTCCTGATAAACACTTTAGTTTATATTTTAACACCCTGTATACACATTCACATTACCAACCTACCCTATGTATTCATTTACAATTAAGACTGTTTTAAAGTATTTTATTATAATGAAAATAAATGTTTCACAAATTCATTTACAACTGAATGTAAACAGCCTTGATAGTTTGTAAAATTTATCCCCAAAGCCTTGGGCTGAGTATTTATTTTTGTACCAGACTTCTACTGTCGTCATTCCAAAAATTTCAGCTATATGCACTAAACATTCCTATGCATACTGCTAAACATAGCTATATCAAGTCCATCTGATTTAAATAGCCCTAATTGAGATGTTTAAATAATAATTAGCATCTCATATGCTTAAATATTACAGAATAAAAGAAAATATGTAAAATTATAATTATATATGTAAGTCTAAATATTAATTACTTTCTATTGTCAATATAGATACTGAACTTTTCAAAGATCTCTTCATTGAGAATTCTGTAGAGACTAGAAGTCAGAAGGATGTCAATGAAAAGAAAGTAAAACAACATATTTCTAAGCAAATTATAATGCATGTATTGGTAACTATCCAAAGTTTATGGTATTTAAGATATTGTGGCCAGTTTAATAGTTACATGAGCAACCATTTCAAGGCCAAAACCACTATCTCTAGATAAATATGAAGAAGCTGCATGTTTTGAACCACTTAGAAATTTAAAAAGAGGAGAAATATCCAAGGAATTTTATAACTAACTATGTTAGAAGGTATTGTTTTGTATTATTTCATAACTCACATTTCTATTAATTTTTCCACACTCAACAAACTATTAACTGTTTTTTTTTTTTTGCATTCCAACCTCAGTTTCCTGTTCCTTCTCATATCCCAGTTGCTTTCTTATTTTCTCACATCTTTCACCCATCCATTTCTTTTCCATTTCTCTCCAGAAAAGGGCAGGTCTCCTACGGATGTCAACCAAACATGGCATATCAAGTTGTAGTAAGACTAATTACCTCTCTTCATATTGATGCTGAATGAGCAACCCAGTAGCAGGGAAAGGATTCCAAAAGCAGAAAAAGGGTCAGAGAAAGTCCCTGTTCCCAGTGTTAGGAGACCCACAAGAAGACCAAGCAAGTTACACAACTGTAATATATATATGCAGATGGTCTAGTTCAGTCCTAAGCAGGCTCCTTGGTTATCCATTCGGACTCTGTGTGACCCTATGAGCCCCAGTTAGTTGATTCAGTGTGTTTTCTTGTGGTGTCCTTGACCCCTCTGGCTCTTAAAATACTTCCTCCCCATCTTCCACAGGATTCCCCAAGTTCTACTTAATGTTTGTGGGTTTCTTCATCTGTTTCCATCACTTGCTTAATGAAGCCTCTCTGATGACAACTGGGTTAGGCACCTATCTATGTGTATAGCAGAATATTGTTAGGTATCATTTTATTGACTTTTTTTTTTTTTTACCATTATTGTTGCTTCTATACTCCCAGCTATCTAGCCTCTGGCCCTCAAGGCCGTGTCATGTGTGGGCTTATAGAAAGTGGTTTCTGGACCAAATTAGCCTCACAGTTCAAACCTACCACCACTGCTTATCTGGACCAGCAATCCCAAAATCTCAAAGAAACACACAGAAACTTATATTAAGTTTATGCTGTTTGGCCTATGGCTCCAGTATATTGTTAGCTAGCTCTTTCATATTAATTTAAATTATTTTACTAATCTGTCCTGCCACATGGCCCATGGCTTACCTATTTCATTAAATGTTTCTTTGATTTCTCCACCTACTTCTAAGATGCCTGACATAAGCCAAAACACTTCCTTATTCACAGCATAAAGACATTCCACATCATGGGCTTCTTCTCATGGGTCTCATACTGTCATATATTCTCAGGGGTCGCACAGCCATTAGCTGACTGCTCCCACAATTTCCATTACACTTTTGCCCCAGAAGTCTTGTAGAACTAACTGTAGGTGAAAGGTTTTGTGGCTGGGTTGGTGTCTCCCACTCTCCTTAAATGTCTTGCCTGATTGTAGGAGATGGCCCCTTCAGCCTTCATATCTCCCATTAATAAAAGTCTTTCCTGGGAGTTTCAATTTTACTGTCTGGCTTTCCCATGAGACATACTCCAATTCTAGTTTTTCTCTCCATACTTTCTCTTCATCCTTCCCTGCTGATTCCTCCTGTTACCATCCATCCTCCAGTCCCACTTCTTCACGCAAAAGTCTACTCTGTTTCCCTTTTACAATGAGATTCATGTGTCTCCACTTGATGCCTGCTTGTTACTTGGATTCTCCATATCTGTAGATTATAGCATGGTTATCCTTTACTTTAACAGTTAATAACCACTTATGAATGAATATATACCATGTTTGCCTTTCTGGGTCTGTGTTACCTAACTCAGGATATTTTTTTGGCTCTACCCATTTGACTTTATATTTTATGATATCATTATTTTTAACAGCACAGTAATAATCCATTGTATAAATATAGCACATTTTCTTCATCCATTTATCAGTTAAGGGCCATCTAGGTTCTTTTCAGTTTCTGGATATTACATAAAAGGCTACTGTAAATATAGCTGTGCAAGTGTCCTGATGCATGATGGAGCATCTTTTAGACATGATCAAGATTGGTATAGCTGGGTCTAGAGGTAGATCAGTTCCCAATTTTCTGAGCAACTCCCCTATTGATTTGCATAATGGCTAAACAGTACTGTACTCGTACCAGCAGTGGAGGAGTGTTCCCCTTGCTCCATAACATCATCAGCATGTGATATCACTTGTGTTTTGAGCTTAGCCATTCTGACAGGTATAAGATAGAATCTCAAAGTAGTTTTGATTTGTATTTTGCTCATGGCTAAAGATGTTGAATATTTCTTTAAGTGCCTCTCAGGTACTTGAGATTCCTCTGCTCTGTATCTGTTTAGATCTATATCCCATTTTTAATTGAATTATTTAGACTGTTGATGTCTAGTTTCTTGAATTCTTTATACATTTTGAAAATTAGTCCTCTGTCAGATGTGGGGATGAAAAAGATGTTTTCCCACTATGTAGGCTTCCCTTTTGCCATCCTTTGCCTTACAAAAGCTTTATAGTTTCATAAAGTCCCAGTTGTTGATCTTAGTGCCTGTATTAGATATTGGTGTCCTATTCAGGCAGTTTTATCCCTTGCCAATGAGTTCAAGGCTATTCTCTACTTTCTAGTCTATCAGGTTCAGTGACTCTAATTTTATGTTGAGGTCTTTGATTTACTTGGAGGACATGCTGACATTCAGTACCGTTGTGTGAGGTTTTGTTTTTCTAACTGCATAACTTTGGATTCTTTGTCAAAAATCAGGTGTCATGGGTATATGGATATATTTTTGGGTCTTTGATTCAATTATATTAAACAATCTGTCTGTTTTATGTCAATATAATGTAGTTTTTACTACTATAACTCTGTAACAAAGCTTGAAATCTGGGATAGTGATATGTTCAGAAATTGTTTCTTTGTTTAGGATTGGCTTAGTTATCCAGGGTTTTATATTGTTCCATTTGATGTGAAGTATTGTTTTTTCAAAGTCTGCAAAGAACTGTTTTGGATTTTTGATGCAAATGCATTGAATCTATAGATTGCTTTTGATAAGATGGTCATTTTTACTATGTTAATCCTACAGATCCATGAGCATGGAAGATCTTTTCATGTTCTGATTTCTTTTCCAATGTCTGTTTTCAGAAACTTGAAGTTCTTGTCACACAATTCACAAAATATGTGTGACTATTTCAAAGGTTGTTATTTCACTGATTTCCTTCTCAGCTATTTATCATCTGTATATTGGAGGGTTTCTGATTTCTTAGAGTTAATTTTGTATATAACTACTTTGCTGAAGGTGTTTTCCAGAGTTCTCAGGCAAAGTTTTTGTGGTTGCTTATGTATACTATTATATCTTCTACAAATAGCCATACTTTGACTTCTTCCCTTGCCAGTTGTATTCTCTTTATCTGCTTTTATTGTCTTATTGTTCAAGCTACACCTTAAATTACTATATTTACATTATATAAAGAATGGCAACCTTGTCCTGTTCCTGATTTTAGTGGAATTGCTGAAAGTATTCCTGACACACCACATGGTGAACCCAACATGGTGCCGCCAGAACACACTGTGTACAGAGGGCATGCCCCTAGGCATGGCTACATAAATCTGTGCCCCGGCCTTGCCCTCCCATTCTCTTAAAAAGAACTGCTATGTGACATTTGGACTCTCCTCTTCTCCCTTCTGTTTCTCTGTTCCTGTACTTGTCTGCCAACTCTCCTGTGCCCCTGGTAGTGTATATGCCTGATCTCACTCACAAAACAAACAATTGCTTTGAGTTTCTTTCCATTTAACTTCATGTTGGCTACTTACTTATAGTATAATGCCTTTATTATGTTTAGGTATATGCCTTGTATCACTGATCTCTCCAATGCTGTTATCATAAAGGGGTATTGGATTTTGTCAAAGGATTTTCCAGTATCTACTAAGATGACCATTTTTTTTCTGTTTGTTTATATGGTAAATTATATTGACAGACTTTTATATATTAAATCACTCTTGCATCTCTAGAATGGAGCTTACTTGATCATGTTAGATGACCTTTCTGTTGTGTTCTTGGATTTGGATTGCAAGCATTTTATTGAGTATTTTTACATCAGTGTTTATGAGAGAAATTGGTATATAATTCTATTTCTTTGTGTGATCTCTGTGTTGTTTGGATATTAGGGTGACTCTAGCCTCATAAACTAAATTTGGAAAATTTTCTTCTGTTTCTATTTTGTGGAGTTATTTGAAGAGTATTGGTAATCTCTTTTTGATAGTCTGGTAGGAGTTTATGCTAAAGCAATCTGGCCCTTGGTTTTCATTTGGAGTTGGGAGCCTTCTAATGAATGCTTTCATTTCTTAAGGGGCTATGCACATTATTTATCTGGCTTTGATTTAACTTTGGTACCTACTGAGAAAATTGACTAGCATTTTAGACTTTCCATTTCTGTGGAGTACAGGTTTTTCCAATCTGATCTAATAGATCTCTGGATTTCTTTGATGTCTGTTGTTTTGTTCCCTTTTTCTTCCTGGTTTTGTAAATTTGAATATTATCTCTCTTTCTTTTAGTTAGCTTGATAAAGGGGTTGTCTATCTTGTTGATTTCCTCAAAGAACCAACTCTTTGTTTCATTGATTTTTTAATTATATTATTTTATTGATTTCTGCCCTCAGTTTAACTATTTCCTGCTGTCTACTCCTTCTGGGTATGTTTGCTTCTTTTTCTCCCACTGCTTTCAGGTATTCTGTGACATTACTAGAATGAGTTTTTCTTATTTATCTATCATGACGCTTTGTGCTGTGAACTTTCTTCTCAGCACCTGTTCCATTGTGCGTCCCATAAGTTTGATATGTGAAAATCATCTAAATAACTAATGTACTAATAGATAAATGAAAAACATGCAAATTTAAATGAAATACTGAAAGAAATACATAATTATAAAATATGATAATTTTTCAGTTCTACTGATAAAGAATTTGTCAAATCTTAGAACTTAGAAATTATACTGATGTCAACCTACACCAAATTCAAAGTACTAATGAACCAAAATTTGTTGTGACACAAACACTATAGAAAAAAATTATTATATGAATGAAGGAAACTTTTAACATAGAGTTAACATTATATAGAATTGCAGGGAGCAGGGGCGGATAAACTCTGCAGGTCATCAGACCCACAGATCCTGCTGAGGGAAGCTGCACAGTTACCCACTGCCACCTCAAACTGAGCAAGTCAACATCTGCAGGGGTCTCTGAAGGACAGACTCAGACCCTGCACAGAGGTGAGGAGGGGTCACCAGGCCCAAGCGCCAAATCCCAGCCTGGGAAGGAGAGTTCAGCTCCCATAGCTTCCGGATCCGCTCCCGGGACCAAGTGCTCTCTGCATAGTCCCAGCACACTCTGGAGCAGGGGCAGATAAACTCTGCAGGTCATCAGACATGCAGACCCGCAACTCCTGCTGAGGGAAGCTGCACAGCTACCCACCACCACCCTGAACTGAGCAAGCCAACATCTGCAGGGGTCTCTGAAGGACAGACTCAGACCCCGCCCAGAGGAGAGGAAGGGTCACCAGGCCCAAGCACCTATATCCCAGCCTGGGAGGGAGAGTTCAGCTCCTATAGATTCTGATTCCGCTCCCGGGACCAAGTGCGATCTGCATAGTCCCAGCGCACTCTGGAGCAGGGGTGGATAAACTCTGCAGGTCATCAGACCCGCAGCTCCTGCTGAGGGAAGCTGCATGGCTACCCACCACAACATCGAACTGAATGAGCCAACATCCCCAGGAGTCTCTGAAGGACAGACTCAGACCTTGACCAGAGAGGTGACAAGAGGCACACAAATCTGAGTGCCACAAATGACCGGGAGCCATCTAATCGTGAACCACTGAAGCCATGGGCAACCGTCAGTGCAAAATATTACATAATAATACAAAGGACAACATGGTAACTCCAGAAGAGAGTGGTGATCTTACAAGTCCAAGACCTGAACTGAGCAATGAAGAGGAAACAGAAGGAAGCAACACCAAAAATTCCTTTTTGATGATCATCGAAGCTCTCAAAGAAGATACGAAAAAAAGCCTTAAAGAAATAGAAGAAAATACAAACAAAAAATTGGAAGAGATGAACAAATCTATGAAAGAAACATGCCAGGAACTAAAAGCTGAAATAAAAGCTGAAATAGAAGCAATAAAAAAGGCGTAAAATGAGGCAAAGATGGAAGTAGAAACCTGAAGAAAAAAGCTGGAACCACAGATACAAGCATAACAAACAGAGTTCAAGAGATGGAAGATAGAATCTCTGCAGTGGAAGACTCAGTATCTCAATAGATGTATCAGTCAAAGAAAATAGTAAAACTAAAAAAGCCATAACTCAAAATGTTCAGGAAATCTGGGACACCATGAAAAGACCTAATTTGAGAATAATAGGAATAGAAGAAGGAGAAGAATACCAGCTCAAAGGCACAGATAATGTTTTCAATAAATCATAGAAGAAAACTTCCCTAACCTGAACAAGGAAATGCCTATAAAGATACAGGAAGCTTACAGAACACAAAATAGGTATGATCACAAAAAAAAAGTCAGCACGCAATATTATAATCAAGCCACAAAACATACAGAACAAAGAAAAAATTTTAAGAGCTGCCAAAGAAAAGGGCCAATTCACATATAAAGGCAGACCCATCAGAATAACGCCTGACTATTCAATGGAAACGATGAAAGCTAGACGGGCTTGGTCAGAAGTTATACAGATGCTAAAACAGCATGGCTGCCAAACTAGAATACTATACCCTGCAAAAGTATCAATCACCATAGATGGAGTAAACAAGGTATTTCAGGACAAAGTCAGACTGAAAGAATATCTATCAACCAACCCATTACTACAGAGAGTATTAGAGGGAAAACTCCAACCTAAGGACCTCAGATACACCCAAGAAATCACAAACAATCAATAAGTCCACAGAAGAATACCCTAGAGAAAGGAAATACAAACAAGATGCCACCAAAAATGGCAGGAAATATGAATCAATGGTCACTAATTTCCCTTAATATCAATGGACTCAACTCTCCTATAAAACGTCACACACTAACAAGATGGATACAACAACAGAAGCCATCATTCTGTTGCCTACAAGAAACACACCTCAACTGCAAAGACAGACACAGGCTTAGAATAAAGGGTTGGGAAAAGTTTTTCCAGTCAAGTGGTACTAAGAAACAAGCGGGGGTTGC
>PVIH01011787.1:0-67229 GCA_004025045.1 Sigmodon hispidus | reverse complement strand
TTTTGATCTTCTGTGGAGACAAAAGCAGAAACTCTTTTCCCAAGTAACGTATTCTTATAAACAGATTTTAAAGTCAAGACATCTTTAAAATATAAGTATTGGTTTAACTTAGCAGCCTTAGCAAAAAATTGTCTCTCTGCAATTAGCTCATTAAAAGTTAAAAAATTAAAAGAACACACAACAAACATAATCCAGACTCCTCCTTTTTCAAGGGCTTTCTTTACCCTCTTTTTTTCTGTTTCTTTCTCTCTCTCTCTGAAGCTTATGCGTATTTTACATACATTGTACCCTGTTTAGAGGTTTTGAGAGTCTAAATCTGTCTTATTGAGAATTCTTAATCATTTTCTAACTCAAAGAGCTTTTTAAAAGGTCGTGTCACTTTAATTGCTGACTCCGCCCCTCTGTTTCACTATGGCCGAGAAACCCGCTGCTGCTTTGCCGCTGTCGGCAAAGAGCAGGAATTCAGAAAATGCTGCTACGAGAAAAACCTTTTTAAACTGTTTCCTTTCTGTTCAGTATAATCAAAAACCTTAAATCAATCACACTTGTGCCAATCCTGTCGTGAAACGTATGAGTTTAAGCTGTGTGCCGCGGACGCGCCATTTTTAAATTCCTGCTTGAACACCACACTATGTACCGTAAATCAATTCAAATACGCAATTCAAAAAACCGATTTAAACTTTCTCAGGCTTTATGTGGGTGTTCGTGCCCAACGTTGGGAGGCCATCTGTTGTAGTATGTTTTTCCCGGCCTGTTTGGGTCTGGAGATTTGTGACCTGGCACGCATGTGGTGCCGGCGGTGTGGAGCCTGGTCTGTGCGCCCGCAGATTTTGTCCCCCAAAAGAAATGAATCACACGCTTATATACTTTACACTGCTTGGCCCATATCTTAAGCACATTACTAGCTAGCTCTTTCTTCTTAAATCAACCCATTTCCATGAATCTACCCACCACGTGGCTTGCAGCCCATGGCTTACCTGAATTCCTACATGCTTCTTCTTCGGGGGACAGATGGCGACTAGTAAACTCCACCCCTTCTTCCTACCTGGCTGCCTCTGATTCTCCACCCACTTCTACAGTGCCCTGCATGGATCCAAACATTTATTTATATTGTACAGAGAACATTCCACCACAGGTTTATTGGTAATAGCAAGAACCTGCTTATCATTTTTTACCTATTAGAAAAATGTTTATTGAAATCTTGTGATCGTTTATTTGTTTTCTATCTTTTTAACATGTTGTTTAAAACTACTTCTATGTGTTTTAGACATCAGTCCCTTACTAAATGTAAGAGGATAATTATTAGGGAATAGAAAGCAAATCCACAGGACGGGTACAAGAATGGGGAACAAAGGCAGTGAATATGATTGAAACACTTTTTGTGTGCTTGAGTATGTGTGTGTGCGTGCGTGCATGCATGTGTGTATATGTGTGTGTGTCTGTGTGTGTGAAATACCATAATTATGCCTATTGTTGCTAAAATGTCAACAATACCTGCACTAATCAGTTCTAAGAAACACAAATGTGTGGCTCTTGGATCATTTCATTCCCTGTGCCACTTTGTTTGTACTATTATATGACAAGGTTTTTTTGTACATCTATCAATCCTAATACCACTTAGTGCTGTTGTTTTTATAAACTTATGTACTTTGAAAATCTAAGACAAAAAGAGGAATAAGTATAGAGTTTCAGCATTCACAACAGAAACCTTTCATGCTTTCTGGGCCTCTGAACCTATTTCTATGGCTGAGGTGCCATCTAGTGCTGCTCATAGATTTTTCCCCATACTATTTTGCTCTAGCACTCTCAAATTTCATTTATTTCCATAGAAAATGTGAGAAGATGCATGATTAATATAGCAGTATTTTAAGCCAATGAAGAGAAAAGCACAGAAAAATAATGCCACTTTAGGAACTTTAATAATCGCCTAATTTCTCTCTGTCTCTGAACTGGGCATTTGACAATGCTTTGTCTGAGTTATGAGTCACTTTTAATTCACATTGCATGACATTTTCTGAGTTTTTAAATTTTGCATGGATGCTTTTAATCAAATCTGGAGGTTTAATGTATTATTTTTTTCTCTTCATTTGTGTTTCTCATTTGCTTCTAGCACCCTCACAATGGATATTTCAGTTTCTGAGGTTCTGTTTACTTTTTTATTTTTCCTTTTATCTCCTGTTTAGATGTATCATCTCTATTGACTTATTTTTAAATATGAATATTCTTTTTCCTGCTAGCACATACCTACTGCTGAAGTCTTATAGTGAATTTTTCATTCCAATTATCATACAGTTCAAATCTGTAAGTCCCATGTTTTGACATCATTGTGTGCTAATCATACTAAATGGACATCTTCAAAGGCAGTTTCTATTACTTATTTGTTTATGTATATGAATAACATTTCTTTATTTACATGTTTCATACTTTGTTTAAAATTGGAAAGTTCATTTAGCTTTTGTTATTGGGCTTTTTGTTTTATCTTGTTTGTTTGTTTGTCCAGGGTAGGCTGGAGCACACAACAAAACCCAGGTTAGCCTTAAATTCATGGAAATCTTTCTGACTCTGTCTTCCATGTGCTGGTGCTACAAGCACACACTACCATATGCAGATATTCAGTTAAAATAAAAAATTTTGATTTTAGAGCAGTGAATCTAGTGGCAGATACATGGGTTGTTTGCTTAGACATTTCTTTAGTGAGGGCTGACTTGATTCTGTGAAGTGAGTTTCTCCTACTGTGTATAGTCAGTAGTGTCCTTGGTTAGACTTTTATTCTCTATTTTTCTTTTGATACATTACCCGCAATCTATAATAACAAAATTTCTGCTTAGATCTCTTTTGTGAGCTGAACTCTTATCCTTTAGCACTTGTTATATGCCTGTCTTACAGGATGCTGTGACAATTCTCATAGTTTGCAATCTGCTTCCCCATGTTTATTCAGGGACTAGTTACTTAGAAACTTTTTCTTTGGTAGTCTCAGAGAAGATAAAGTCTTAGTCATAGGACTTATCAGGATTTTCAGGAAAAACACAACTAATTCAGATTACTAAATAGGATTAACGAATTAGTTCATACTAATTCATTTCAAGTAATTAAGTGCAGGTTAGACAAGTAGGCTGAAACTCAGTGAAGAGCTGATGCTATTTTTTTGATTCTGAAGGCAATCTGGAGACATAATTTCCTACAACTCTTAGAATTTGATTTTTTTTCTGTTATAGCTTTTCACGAACTGAGCAGCAACCCATGCTATAAAGAGATAATCTGTTTTACTCATTTTCCCTGATTCTAATATAGATATCATCTAAAACCTACTTTTATAACCACATTCAAATGGTTGTTTGATAAGTATCTAAGTGTTCTAGCTTACTTAAGTTGGCATAAAATTAAACATCATAGGCAAGTACATAGCTTTCATATTGCCAAAGTGGCTTGTTATAATTTTTTATTTGGGGGGAGGGGAATTTCATACAACATATTTTGTTATATTTAACACACCAGTCTTTCCAGATCCTTTTTCCTTCCTTATCCACCCAACTTTGTGTCCTTCTTTAAAAAAAAATCTTTCAGTATCAATTTGTTCTGCCCAAATATTCTCGGATGTGTGATCTTCTACTGGAGAATGGTCAGCTTAACAAGGGCTACACCTATAAGCGAAACTATCCCTCTCCTGAAAGCTAATGGTTGTAAATAACTTCATTTTTAAGGATGGTATTGTATACCCAATTTTGTGTATGTTGCTGCAACTGCTGTGATTTCAAATGTGCAGCTTCCCCTACTGTATCCAGAAGATATTTCCTGTGTCATCTACCACCTCATGTCATTGGTATTGGTTACATAGAGCTGGTGGCTGGTTACCAGACAAAAATAGCAAATCAAAGCAAAAAAAAAAAAAAAGTCTATGTGATCAACACTGATAATTCAACAATAAAAAGCATAAAAAGGAAAAAAAGATAGGTATTTCTTTATTTTGAAAATAATTGAGGGATCATGATAATCAATAAAAATAAGATTCAGGTATAAAGAAGTGTGCAGACCGAATTCAGGATTGTATCAGATGTGGGCAGTATTGTGTGAGGAATTCTCCAGGGTATTTGTAAACGATAGTACCAATTAAAAATTATCTGTTAAAAGTTTTATTAAGTCTATATGTCAACAAGGCCATATGTAGCCCTGGGAGGATGTTTCCAAATTCGTTATCCTACTCCAAATACCCCTGAGTGGGAGCAGTCAGCCATGCATACAGCCTTCTCAATCCTAAGACCTCACAAGATCTCAAAAAGGCTCCACTTAGCTGCCTCTCTTTCTGGTTAAGGTGGAACTCTTTCAAGAGTGACACTATCCAGCACTGTAAGTGGGCACAGTGTGGTAGGAAACCTGGGGCTTCTTGACTTACCTCTAGGGTAAGATTTCTGTACTACAAATGAGTTGGAATAGCAACAAACTTTAGTCTTCTCATCCTGCTACCACAAATGAGACCTCTTCCCTAAGAGTTAAGGCTGTAATAATTAGAGGAAAACTCCACTACACCTATCTGCAGAAGAGTTTCCACAACACATCAGTGGATGGGTGGTGAGCGGAAAGAGTCAATAACAGCAGCTTAAGAGTCTAAAGGTGACTATTGGCTGCACCTATCCTTAATAGAACATCTCAGCCAAATTTGCTTAGTTGGGCAGCTATGAGAAAGAAGCTGAAATTTCTGTGATGATGCAGATACTATAGACTGTTCTTTTCCAAGAGCTGTATGCCCTAGAATGAATACTTGATATGATTTTTAGGAACAGTAAATGGAGCCTTTATATAATTTTCAACAGCCAGATGTGTGTTTTACTTGAGAGAACATCCTGGAATACCTTCCTCTACATTTCTATAGTTCTTATACTTTTTTTTTTACAGAGGCAAGATCCTTACCTTGCATTCTACTTTATCATTTTTACCTGCCTGGAATTTATTTAACCGTGCCTAACCAAAATACCTGTCCTTACTTTAAGTATTTTTTAAAAAGTTAATTTCTTAGAGGTCCCTGCATAATCCAGCTTTACAATACAATCATTTTGTTATAAAAGCCATCTTTGTTCTAAATCCTCTTTCATGGCATGTAATGAAATAGGGTATGAGAAAGCACTTTTCTGATTTCTGACATGGCAACTATATGCTTTGAATATAATTTGTACCTCCTACATAAGAGTCATGATGAACTCTAATTCCCATAATGTAAATTTAACTTATGGGGCCAGTTAAGAGATTATTAGTGTTCTGCTCTCCCTGATGGAAACTATTCAGATAATTTATGGGTTAAGTTAATATGTTACCTCAAAGGTCAGTCTAATTAAAGTCAGTTTGGCTATATCTCTCATGTTTTGCTTCTATATCACATCAAGATTCTCACAATGGCAAGACAATCACCAAATTCAGCCCAATGACCTTGGGCCTGAACCCTGAGCTAAAATAAATCTATTTTTATTGTAACTTGTCCAATCTGTGGCACTGTGTCAACAGCAACAGTCATTACCTAAGGCCAATGCAAAGAAGAGTAGATACAAAGTAATTCACATTCTTCATGTGATCTCAAATGCAGCTCACAGGACTTACCATTAGCACAATCAGCTACCAAGTCTTACCCATATTCAATCTCATATGGCAATTTATTTGCAATATAGAAGTTAAAAGGAGTTGCATCTACCTTACCCCAAAGCCAAATTCATGGGTTAAAAGAATCACTAACAGAGGCTAGGGTAGTATGTGAAAAGGAAATACTGACCCTCATTTTGGGCCTTAGCTAATGCTGAGATGTCACTAAGTCCTGCCCAAGTCAAGTCTTGAATGTAAGAGGGTCCTAGCAGCTCAACGTTATCAAGTAGATATCAAAGTTCCCAAAGATATCAAGTTACCAAAGAGAGGGAAGGAAGGCCAAAAAGAGTAAGGTGTGAAGTTTGTTAAGTAAATATGCCCTCATCCATTTTCAATAACTCTCTCCCTTCCCAAGTGTTCCCCTATCCACATGCTACTGATGGATAGACTGGATGTGAACCGGTGTGAAAAGAGGGAACCATGCAAGCCTCTCTAGTTCATGTCTCTCTCACCAACAGCCAGGTCCCAGTGGTCAACAGAAACAAATAATGAATTATTTGTTAAATTCATATTAAATAACAGACTGAAATCTGTTAATTCTCATGGTGATTAGAAAGATATGAAATTCCCCTAAAACATCATAAAAGACCAGAAAAGACATAATTGAGAAATACATGTTCAACTAAGATATAGTTGTATCCCAATAATAAACTGAAAATATTTAAGATTGTACTGAGGTGCCTGAGTATTGGATACTAGCATATGGTAGCTTACAATGAGGGTACTTGCCTTTACCCCATAATCCTGTGGTTGACTGTGAAGTACCAAGAGAGAACTAAACTACATATTTCTAGACGAGAAAAGAATTAAAACTCAAAATCTAAAGTATGGTTTCTAATTCATGATGGCATTAGGGTAACTCATCATATTCCAGTGATGATCTGTAATAGAGAAAGGAAATGGACTGAAAAGGAATTATGCTATGCTTGTACCCTACTAATTTTAACTGATGAGAAAATTTTTTACAATAATTTCATAAAAGTATCAATGTGTCTAATAACGTATGAATTTTCTTAACTCTTGGACCACTGAACTCTAAGTTCTGTGAAAGCAGAAGTCATGATTCCAGTACTGTCCAATTTCAAAAACACTGAACATAATCAGTTATTACCAAATGAATGGATGAGCAGATACAATAGTTAGTATTCTTGAATTTTGCCTTAAAGTTCTTAATTATTCAAAATAAGCAACAAAGGTGTGCTTTACTATATTCTCATATAAAAATCATAAAAATACTATATAATGCATTTAAGAACTAGACTCTAGGGATGAAAAGATTGAAATTAAAAAAGGGAGGGAGGGAGGGACAAGAAAGGGAGAGAATGCCTCTGAAGAGAAGGTGACTTTCTTCTGGAAGTGTTGAGTCCAATTTGACAGTTCTTGGAAGAAAACATTATTGAGACACTGCATAGGCTGCTGAGATGGGAGAACAAGGCAGATACTGCTTGTACCTGAGCAAACACTGCTGGCTGGGAGGAAGACAAGCTACTTTTCCTGTACTTTCTCTCCTCTCACAATGACTCTCCAGGTCATATTTCATCTAGAGTGATCGAAGTCCCTGAAATTTCAAGAACAGGCAAGGCTTCTTTTACAAGGAACAGAGAAAAAATGAGCAGCTAAGCATGATACCAGGGAATTAATAATAAATCTGTACAGATTGGCATTCCCCTGAGATAAACACAAAAAAAATTAAAGACTCAATGCTTCTGGCAAATGAAAAATTAATGGAGTGTGTATCTCTCAGGGAGGAAGGGAGGGTCTACACTTGCTCTCACTCTCAGGATGGAAGCCTGCCACTTAGAAATGAGCAAGACAGTGTCTTATCAGTGTGCTTATCACGTGGGCTCTAGCTTTTCACTGATAAAGACCTAAAAGCACTTGTTATGAAGCCCAGGTTCAATCGCCAGGTCTGCTGTTAAGAAGCTTCATATCCCGTAACAAGAACTTACTATATATCCTAAGCTTTAATCTTGGTGATAGAAAATACTTCTGGAAGGAAAGAGAAAACACTGTCTTCATAATAAGCAGAGAATTAACAGAAGAATGCAAGTATTGCTGGCATGTAGTAAAGACAGTATGCTTTTGATTCTTCTCTCATAATATACTTGGTTTTCTTCTAAGTAATTTCATCTTTGTCCAAAAACCTGTTAGTTCTGGTAAATGATGTACTTTATGTACTAACTCATGTACTACTCTATTTTACTGATAATCATAATGCCTCAGGAAGTTTTTCTTTTACAAAAAAATAGGTTTATTAATTTTATGTGTGGAATTATTTTGCCTGCATGAATGTATGTTCATCACATGTGTGCCAGGGGCCCATGAAACTCAGAAGAAGGCATCAGATTCCCTACAACTAAATTTATGTGCAGTCCTGATGTACTAGGTGGATGTTGGTTACCAAACCTAGATCCTCTGCAAGAATAACAATTGCTCTTGGCTGTTGATCTATCTCTCCAACCTTAGAAAAAAAATCTTCATTCAATTTTGTAAATATTGCTTCCAAGAGAATGTAACAGATACTTTTGGGGCTTCCATCTCCTCCCACCAACAACCAATCCACATTACCATCCATCAGCTGTAGATAAGCAGTGGAGTCAACAATTCCCCACTACTGTACTAGCACAGAATCTAATACTTTGAAAATCACCAGTACATGTCTATTACATGAATACATTAATGTAAAATAATTCATCTATATAGTTTTAATATTATGGTATTAGTAAGATTATTTCTCATATATCCACAGTTGGGTGTAGATTAGTGGAGGCTTTACCTATGCATAGTTATTTAGACACTTAGAGCATTTTGGTGTGTGTTTCCACTTCCTCCAGGGACTACAAATTCCACTAGGTCGTCTTTATCTAAGAGCAGTGAACACAAGAGCAAGCCAACAAGGAAGTTCTGTAGATACATATTAGAGGATGAAATGCATCCATACTCCACCTTATATTCCACTGGCTAGAACTTGGAGATATTGGCCAGACAACATGCAGAAAAAGTGAGAAGTTATATATAATTCTTTTTTTCCTTCTTTATTTATTTTGTATTTATCAAGAAAAACAGTAAAATGAATTTAAAATGCTGATAAGTTAACAATAACTATGAAGAAGATAAAAATCATAAGTATGACTTATCAAGGGTGATAATGCAAATAAGATTACTACACATATATTTACTTTGCGTTCAGCTTTCCCTCTGAATTTTTTCTTTTTCATCCCTGTATATTCTTATTCAAGGTCCCTTCCCCCTCCCGCCACATCAGGTCACTTTTTCTTCTCCACAACTCCCCATCCCCTCTCTGGGCAGGGAGCAGACAGTCCTATGGTCCCACTGACCCAATAATGCTTAGATCAGTCTCCACTCCTGACAAATCCAGTTTTGTCCCCCTCGCTCAAGAGTGAGTCAGGTGTTCCTATAGTTGGAGTGGGATCTGAAGTGTCAGTCCAGGGTGTTTCTGATCCCAAGCTGTTCAGTGGTCATGGTTTGCAGCTTTTTGGAAATTCATGTCATAAGTCTCTAGCCAGACTCTCTTAACAAAATATGTCTGTTGAGTAGCTAATTTGTAATATCATAAACTGAGCAGGAAAATTTTACTCAGCAATAAAATCCAGTTTGGTGGAAGGATTCTATGAGGCATGGAGGAATGGGAAGAAAGTGAATGAATTTCACAGAGAAAAATAAGATTTCAGTCTAAAAATTATGGCAAAAAATTATAACTCCAAGGAAAGTGGACAATATTACAGCTCAATGTTATTGAATATCAACAATCCAGCAGTGGAAGGAAATAAGTTTTTCCTGCTTCAAGTCCAAGTTATTCTGGCAACTAAACACGGGATCAATATGCCTTAGTTCACAGACATAGAAATTCAGAATAGGGAATGTCTGTCACTAAGAGAAGCATTCAGAGCCCTAATGCAGCATATGTGAAAGCTACTCTTGGTTGTCTACAAGCCCTCCTCATGAGATATGACTGAGGAAAAAGGGCTCCCACCAATACTCTTGGGCCTCAGCAATCCTTATTTCCTATTACACATGTGTAGTAGCTTTAATGAGAGTGGCCTCATATATTTGAATTACTTAGTACCCTCTTAGTAGAAGAGTTCAGAAGGATCAGGGAGAAGTATCCTTGTTGGAAAAATTGTGTCACTGGGGGTCTGTTTTAAGATTTCATAAGATTGCCATTGACTCCCAGTGTTCTCGTTCTCTCTCTCTCTCTCTCTCTCTCTCTCTCTCTCTCTCTCTCTTCACCTCATGATTGTGAATAAAGAAGTGAGTTCTCAGCTGTTCCTTTCCTCCACCATTGTGGATTTTAACTCTCTGGAACCATTAAACAAAATAAATGCTTTGTTTTATAACTTCCCTCGGTTGTGGTGCTATATCACAACAATAGAAAAGTAATTAAGACAAGTACAAAATGAGTGGAAAATTCTATAGAACATCACATTAACATTTACCTGGAAGGAATATACCTCATCCTAAGGGCACGTATAAGATCCTTACATGTAAGTGGTAGATGGGTACTGCTATCTGATGTCCCAATGCTATGTACCTATTTCCTACATGTTGAAATGTTCACTCTTGGAGGAAGGAGAAAGCATTATATATCTCTGGAAACTATGGAAGCTTATAAGGCTCAGAAAACTCATCCAACTTTCAAGACTGAAGAAACCCAGAAAATGACAGTTCTCACAAAGTCAGACCCCAAAGTTACAAAAGCAGTAAACAGTTTCTGAGAAGTAGAAAGCTTTGGTGGATTGGCATACAAGTTCAGTGGAATTCCAGTGATACAACATTCCTAATCTGTCATACATGCATGTCTTTCTGTACATACAGTTGATGGAATCACCCATTTGCTGATGCTTCTAGTATCCCCAATAAGATCATTGGCTTACTCAGCTAGACTTAGATAGAATGATTTATGTCCATAAATCATTGCCTATCTAGGTTAATAAATGTTTGTTCATATCTTTCCAGGAAAAAAAATCAAACATCACTCATTTTCCTCACTAGCACTTTTGCTGGGACAAGGCCAAGCTACAGCAGTGCACTCATCCTGGTCAATGACAAGACTACTCTCACTTCACACATGCAAAATTCTGCTTTCAGCATATTTTTCTTCTATAGGCATTACAGGGAGTGCTTCTTTGTGGACGTAATTGTAAATTTGTTTTGATTAATTAGCCTCAGAGCTGACTTAGCATTACTGAGAGATTAGAGTGGATCTGGACTTATTTACTATTCAGACTCCTGTACCTTCTGAGACTTCTCTGTCAGCAGCAAAACTCCAAGTTCTAAACCATCTATGTTAGTAATGTTTTATGTGTCTAATTAACTATTTGTCACTTTGAGGTAAGTACTAAGATACAATCTCACCATCTCGTGTTAAGTGATGTATGTGTAACTTTGTATAGTTCTATGAAACATCAAACTCAAAAATCAATTTATAAATTTGAGAACAATAGCAAAATTGTCTAATGTATTAATCTGTGTTGTGGTACATTGTGCTATAACTTTCCAAATGGACTCTTGGGATCTTGAAGTCCTCTTCATCTTCCAGCGTTCTTAGTCTCTACTTCTAGAATTCAATACAAAACTATGGCTGGTAATATATAGAGCCAAGAGTCGCATCATAAGCTTTGGGCTAAGTGGCCACCAAGAGATTGAATACACAGAGGTTATCTATTTCTCTTACTAAGAACATGATTAGGACTCTAGGCCATCCAACAAAATTAGATTAGATAAATTGGGGGCAATATCAGAATATACAACTCCAAAGTTCAGAAACTGTTCTTTAGATACACCTAAATCAAACTGGATATTACCAAGACTTTGTCTCTACTTCTTGTCTTTGGCTTTTCATTTACATTCTCATTGACTTTCTCCTCCCATGTGCTTAAGGTAGTTAGTTTTAGAAAAGAATTAATGAGTCAAAGAGAATCATGTGTGGAAATACACATGACATGAAATTCTTAGTTGTGTTAAAAGACAGCATCTCTTTCTGAATATACATTAACAGAATTTTATATTTAGTCTCTGACTATTGAACTATGAACCCATTGATGAATCATTCACCATAGCAAAGAGTTAAAATAATCTGAGCCATGTAGGCAATCTTAAATTCCCTCCTTTCAAAATAAAGAGGGGGCAAAAAATTACAGCACAGTGACACACTTAAACAATGGGAAATCCAGTTAAAAATGAAAAATCAAATGTTATTACCACATACAAATGAAGAATAACATAGACAAACAAAAACCTCAGAAAATTGCTAATCACTTGCTAAAATCAATCTCTTATTCTAGCTAAAGAAAAGTAGGCATAAGAATGTCTCTATTTATCCTGCATGGAAGTACAACAATAAAACATACCCAAAAAGGCCTTTGGGGAGAAATGTCTTAGTTGCATTACAAAGTAAAATTGATGAATTTGTATGCTTGCATGCTGTTATTTTAAGTATAAATTTGTGCAAATACTTGGAGAAAAAATTTGGCACTGTCTTATAGAGCTATATGCTCATGAATAACAGTCTTGAAAGTTCATCCTTATGTAACAAAGATAGTAATCACCAGGCATTCCATTGCTTCCTTGCAATTAACTCTGGCCACCTAGATAAAGGACATACATGCAAAAGTCATTGTATTAACATTCTCCAGAGAAGCATCAAGTAAAACAGAGTAAGATAAAGGGGATGAAGGGAGAAAAGAAGAAGAGGGAGAAAGGAGAAGGGAGGGAGAGAGAGAGAAAGGGAGGAAAGATATGGGGGAGCTAACAAAACATATATTATGAAGTATGGAGTCACACTATTATGGAAATTAAGTTCTAAAATCTACCAGTTGCAAACAGTAGACTCAGAGGAGCATGTGCCTTGTAGGCCTAAGAACTAAAGAAATGCTTATAAAGATTCCAGTGAGGATCAAAACACCAAATCCCAGAAGC
Source organism: Sigmodon hispidus (assembly GCA_004025045.1). NCBI lineage: Eukaryota > Metazoa > Chordata > Mammalia > Rodentia > Cricetidae > Sigmodon > Sigmodon hispidus. Next base: position 54,665 of record PVIH01011787.1, on the reverse strand, counting down.
ACCAACAACAGAAAATCCATTTCCAGCAACCTAGCAGAGTTTCATTCCTTCTTCCCCCAGTAGACTGAAGGATGCTGCCCACTTTGAGGAGAACTGTCTGCTTGACTTAACTGAACAATTCAAATGTTTGCCTCTTATGGAAACATCTTCACAGAAATACGCTGTTAAATGTCTAACCAGGTGTCTGTTACTCATGCCTAGTACAGTGGACACATATCAGACATCACTTGAGTCTTCTGTTGCCCTGAGATAAAACACTGGAAAGTTCCAGACAGTTCTGTAGCATGTCTCTTCCTTTGCTGAGATGAAGAAACTCTCATGTTCCTGAAGGCAAACTTCAAAACTTATTGCTAAAAAGCATACTCCTCCTTTGAGTCTAAAAGGTAGATAAATACAGAATAAGAGAGCTTGGTATCTTTGCCTACATTTTCTGTCTCCTGTAGACATCTTGCTGTCAACCTTAGAGTGTCTAGTTCCATTAACCCAGAAGGCACCTAATTCTGACATCACCAGGGATTCAAAGAACAAAAGTACTGATCACTAAACATCTTTATGGAAAGGAGCTGAAACTACCTCCCAAGCACCAGCAAGCTAGCAGACCACCTCTGAAATGACACTTCATCCTGACATAGGAACAATCATGTTATGAAAACCAAATGGTTCTCTCAGTGAAGATAGATCAACAAAATTCTTTAGACCACACCTTAAAACTTCTCACTCTGTATATGATTGCCTCTGCCCAGGTATATGCTTGTCTCTGTCCATTTTGTACTCTATATAAACTGAAAGTAAGCTCATGTCATTTTTCCTAAGACAGACTTGAAACCATTGAACATCTATAACTTGAGACTACGTGACTTTTTATGCTTTTTAATTTGACTACAACTGGTCTTTCTCTGTTTTTCACCAGTAATCATCTATATAACTTGTATATTGGGACAAGTAGAAGATAATAAACAGTTGAGAACACCAGAAGTACACTTTTACCATAAAACTCTAAAATCAAAAGTACAGCTTCATGACATGGCCTCTGCCAGCCCAAGTCTTTATTACTTTTGTCTAAGAGTCATTTATCATACCATAATCTATCCTGTTTGATATAATCCTCAAGAAAATATTTGCTCAAGTGTAAGATGATCATAATAACACTGTTCAACTATTTATAATGGTAAAAAGTCTCCAAGCATCTCAACTACTAACTTCCCACTAACAAATATGATTGATAAGAAAAAATTATAGTATATGTACATAATAAAAGAGTCATATAAATAAAGTGTATTATTATAAACAAAATTATGTAGTAATATTAAAAACATAATATCAAGCAAAAATCAAGTTCTAGGAAACTAGACAGTTTGATAATCTTTTTAAGTTTTGAAAGTAAATAAAAAATGTATTACTTCTGTAAGTAAATATTGTGAATAATGTGTAAAAATGTATAAGCATACAAATAAATGAACATATAGATAAATGTATAACCATAAGAATGTACTCTTTAAAAGTCAGAAAAATCATTATAGCATTTCCTTTGAAATTTGAAAAAAAGATGAGTGAAAAATACATAAATAAACATTAGTAATGTTCTAAAGTTTTAGTTCAGAAATATCATAAATAAATAAAATATACAAGTACCAGGGCATGACATAAAGTAATTATGATTAATGTAGTCTTGTATATCTAATTTTTAAAGGAAAGTGTATGATAATAACAATGAAAAGTCAATAAATTTTGAAAGGCCCGAAGAAAGCAAAAAAATAAACAAAACTAGAAAAACAATTTAAATTACTTATACCAAAACATCAAAATGCTGTCTGCTCAGTTTCCCAGATTTATTTATTCTTCTCATGGTGAAGGAACACTGAAGAGATGACCTCCTGATAGGCATGGAAAATGGCCAGAGTCAGATTCATTTGTATTCATTTAAGTTACAATAAGATGGCAACTTCTGGGTACTTCTCCTTCAAAACAAAGAATTAATAAACAAATTTTCAACTGATAAGATTTTCCAATGGGATTTTTAATCTTCCAGACAGACCCTTTTGACTTGAACCAATCAGCTTTTCTGTATTTGTTCAAACCCTTATAATAGCCCAAACTAAGCAATCTAGAAAGTAGAAAAGGGACCTTGCTCCAGGCCCCAAACATAAATAACAGACCCTCAGATGAAAAAAGAACTCTAGCTGCAGATACCCCACTTACAGTTTGTCTCTTTGCTGTGTTGACTGCTATGTGTGGCTTCACTGTTGATAAAACATGACTTCATGCTGCGATTGCAACTTTTTATGCCTTTTAATTATTTCACAGGCTGGCACAATAGACATGATCCAAAACCCCACTTGGTAAAGATGGCATATAGCATAATAGCCAAATTCCACTTTGTGTGTTTAGTTAATATGTGTAAAAGGCAAAGAGTAGAATTGCTGTAGTTTGGTGATAGGAGCATGGAGAAGGTAACTGAAGCATGAGATTGGAAAGTGCAGATTCTTAGGAGGAAATAATTCCTAAGCTTCTACCTTGCATGCTTCTCTCCTCTGTTTAAAAGGGATGAATAGTAACAAAACTGGAAATCATTCTAACAATTCAGCTAACAAATATCATAAATTTGCTCTTATCTATCCCTATTTGAATCCTAGTTCTTAATTCTTCCAGTTGGAAGTACTTTTATCTCAGTATTCTTTCTATTCTATTGATTAACAAAGCATGGCTTGAAGGACAAGGGTAGACCCTTTCTCGATGATATATTCCTTTTTCTCAAATTTTTGGACACTTTCTGAGCAGTCTCAGTGACATACATACATGATACCTACAGCTACTACAGACTCAAAATCAAAAATATACAAATCTCTCCTTCTTACAGAATTATAATTTCAACTGTCCACTTGTTACCATCACTTAATTGTCTCCCACACACAATCAATATGACAATTCAAAAAGTATGATACATATTCCTTAACCTTCTTCTTAAAATTTTTTATTTCCTTTTTCTAAATAAATACTACCACTAGTTACCTACTTCCTAAAACTGATCCCAGATAATTCCTTAGGTAGATTAAAAAATGTTGTTTCTATTCTTTTGTAATTATTTTATAGAATGAAGTCTCATTTTTTCCATGTATCCTCTTGTTGAAACTCACTAACCCCTTCCCCCTCCCAGTCACACTCTCTTCGCACCATCTCCTTATCTCATCCACAGCAAGGACAGGAGGTCCCAAGGTCCCAAGGTGGCTTAGATCAGCATCCACTAAAGGCAGATCCGCTTTCCTCACCCCAACATCAAGACTTGCTCAAGTGTTCCTCTGGAGGGAATAGGCTCCAAGGTGCCAGTCCAAGGTGCTTCACATTCCAAGCTGTTCAGTGGTTGTAGTTTGCAGCTTGGGTGTTGTTTGCTTTTTGTATAACCTCCACTAATGAGTGAGTACATCCTCTGCTTAACTTTCCAGTTTTGTGATTCCTCACTCAGGAGGATATTCTCCAAATCCATCCATTTGCCTGCAAATTTTAGGATATTATTTTTTCTTACTGCTGAGTAATCCTCCATTGTGTAGATGTACCACAGCTTATTAATCCATTCTTCAGTTGAGGGGCATCTAGGATGTTTCCAGGTCCTTGCTGTTATGAATAATGCTGCTATGAACATAGTTGAGTGAATGCTTTTGGGGTGTGGATGTGCATCTTTAGGGTATATGCCCAATAGTGGTATTGCTGGGGATTGATTCCCAGTTTTCTAAGAAACAAATATTGCATTCCAGAGTGGCTGAACAAGCTTAAACTCCCACCAACAATGGAGGAATGTTCACTTGCTCCATATCCTCTCCACCATAGGCTGTCATTTGTGTTTTTAATCTTAGCCATTCTGACAGATGAAAGGTAGTATCTCAAAGTTGTTTTGATTTGCATTTCTTTGATGGCTAAAAATGTTGAGCACTTTTTCATGTGCCTTTAAGTCATTTGTAATTCTTCTGCTGAGAATTGCCCTTTTAGTTCTGAACTTCATTTTTTAATTGAGTTGTTTAGGACTTCAGGCTCTACTTTCTTGAGTTCTCTAGATATTTTGAAGATCAGTCCTTTGTCACTTCTAGGGTTCGTGAAAATCTTTTCTCATTCTGTAGGGAAAGTCATTTTGTCTTCTTGACTGTGTCCTTGGCTTTACAGAAGCTTCCCAGTTTCAGGAGGTCCCACTTATTGATTGTTGTTCTTAGTGCCTGTGATACTGGTATTATATTTAGAAAGTGGTCACCTGGGGCAATGCATTGGAGATATTTTCCACTTTCCTTTTTATGGAGCTCAGTGTGGCTGGGTTTATGTTTGATCCACTTGAATTTGCCTTTTGTACAGGGTTATAAGGCTTGAATCTATTTTCATTTTTCTACACACTACCATCCAGTTATGCCAACACCATATTATCTTTTTTCCATTGAATATTTTGGGCCTCTTTGTCAAAGATCAGGTGGCCATAGATTTTTGGGTTAATGTCTGGATCCTCAATTCTATTCATTGATCCACAAGTCTGCTTTTATGCCAGTACCAGGCTGTTTTTATTACTGTAGCTCTATAGTATAACTTGAAGTCAAGGATGGTGATACCTCCTGAGGTTCTTTTGTTGAGTAAAATTGTTTTAGCAAACCTGGCTTTGATGTTATTCCAAAGGAAATTGAGTATTGTTATTTCAAGGTCATAAAAAATGTGATGGGATTTTGATGGGAATTACATTGAATCTGTAGACTGCTTTTGGTGAGATTGCCATTTTTACTATGTTGATGCTACCTATTCAGATTCTTGGAAGATCGTTCCATTTTCTGATATTCTCTTAAATTTCTTTCTTCAGTAATTTAAAGTTTTTGTCAAATGTATCTGTTACTTTTTTAGTTATAGTTATACCAAGGTATTTAATGCCATTTGCAGCTATTATAAAGGGTGATGTTTCCCTTATTTCTTCTTCAGCCCTTTTATCTTCAGTGTGTAGGAGGACTACTGATTTCTTTAGCTAATCTTGTGTCCTGCTACATTGCTAAAGGTGTTTATCAGCTGTAGAAGTACCCTGGTAGAATTTTGTGGGTCACTTATGTATACAATCATATCATCTGCAAATATAGTTTCCCTTCTTTTCCAATTAATCTTTTCCCTTAATCTCCTTTCATTCTCTTATAGCTTTGGCTAGAAATTCAAGAACTATTTTGAATAAATAAGAGGATAGAAGAAAGCCTTGTCTAGTTCCTGATTTTAGTGGGACTACTTTGAATTTCTCTCCATTTAGTTTATTGTTGGCCATTGGCTGCTTGTAAATGGCCTTTATCATATTTAGATATTTTCCCTGTGTTCCTGATCTCTCCAGGATTTTTATCATAAAGGAGTGTTGGATTTTGTCAAAGGCTTTTCAGCATTCTAAGGATATGATCATGTGGGTTTTTTTCCTTCAGTTTGTTTATATGATGGATGACAATTACAGTTTTTTGTATGTTGAACCATCCCTGCATTTCTGGGATGAAGCCTACTTGATCATGGTGGATGACATTGTTTTATATGTTGTTATATACAGTTTGCCAGAATTTTGTTGATAATTTTTGCATCAATATTCATGAGGGAAATTGGTCTGTTATTCTCTTTTTTTGTTGCATCTTTGAGTGCTTGGCTATTAGGATTATTGTTGCATTATTGAGTTTGGTAATAATCCTTGAATTTCTACTGTATGGAACAGTTTGAAGAGTATTGGTAGTAGTTCTTGCTTCAATGTCTGGTAGAATTCTTCACTGAAACCACCTGCACCTGGGCTTTTTTTTAACTTGGGAGGCTTTTAATGACATCTTTAATTTCCTTTGGGGATATAGGTCTTTAATCTGATCTTGATTTAATTTTGGTAAGTGGTATATGTCCAGAAAGCTGTCCATTTCTTCTAGATTTTCTATTTTTGTGGAAGATAGATTTTTCAAAGTATGACTTGGTAATTCTCTGGATTTCCTGGGTGTCTATTGTTTTGCAAACCCTTTTCATTTCTGATTTTGTTAATTTGGATACTCTCTCTCTCTCTGCTTTTCAGTTAGTTTGGATAAAGGTCTATTTATCTTGATGACTTTCTCAAAGAACCAACCCTTTGATTCATTAATGCTTTGTATTGTTCTCTTTGTTTTTATTGTATTCATTTCAGCTCTAAGTTTGATTATTTTTTTTCATCTACTTCTTCTAGGTGAGTTTCCTTCTAATTGTTCTAAGGCTTTCAGCCATGCTGTTAGTTCTCCTGTGTGGGATTTTTCTAGGTTTTGCATATAGACATCTACTTCTATGAATTTTCCTCTTAAGACTGCTTTCATTGCGTCCCATGAGTTTGGATACGTTGTGGATTCATTTTCTTTAAATTCTAGGAAGTCTTTGATTTCTTTCTTAATTTCTTCCTTGACCCAGAGGTGGTTCAGCTGAGTGATGTTTAGTTTCCATGAGTTAGTAGGCTTTCTGTGATTTTTTTATGCTGTTGAAGTCTAACTTTTGACCATGGTTGTCTGATATGATACAAGGGATTATTTCCATTTTTGTATGTATTAGTATTTGCTTTATGACCAATTTTGTGGTCAATTTTAGAGAATGTTTAATGGGGTGCTGAGAAATATGTATAATATTTTGTGTTTGGGTAGAAGCTTCTATAAATATCTATTAAGTCTATTTTGTTCCTGGAATGTTTCTTTCATTTGTTGGTTTTCTCTTCCTTTTTTTTGTTTTGTTTTGTTTTCTTTCAAGGATTTGTTCATCCCTTCCAATATTTTGCTTGTATTATCTCCTATTTCTTTAAGGAAAATTTTATAACCTCTTTTAAAGCTTCTATGATATTCAGAAAGGAGTTTTTGATGTTGTTTCCTTCTGTTTCCTCTTCATTGCTCTGTTCAGGTCTTTGTGTGGCAGAACCATAAGTTTCTTCTGGTATTGCCTTGTTGTTCTTTATATTATTATATGTATTCTTTCACTGGCATCTGTCCATTGCTTCTCAGTCAGTTCCTAGTCAGTTGTAGCTAGAGGGCTTGTGTATCTACTGTCTTCTCTGAACAGAGATTCTGCAGGACCTCTGACTCTGCTCTGGACATGGGTCTGCATTTAAAAGGCATCTGTCTGTCTATGATGCAGCTTGCCCTGGAAGCAGAGTTCGTGATGTTTCAAACAAAACTACAGAAGAGGGTAGGGCAAAAATCAAAGCAAAGGACTAGTTCTGATTATATGTAAATGACTCGGGAACCCTCCACTAAATAACAGGATAGGACAGAAGAATTCTACCAAGCACATCTCTGTCATACCAGCCAGAACAGGTGAGTGACTCCCAACAATTCTGTCCACACTGCACCTCTCCCCTGCCTAACAACATCTCAGCTCATTCAAGGCCCTGCTACTGCTTGGATCCTGCCCCCATTCTTAGTGGACTTCCACCACTGAGACACAGACCATACCATCCAGAAAGGGCCCAGGCCACATAAGCCAGAATAGAACTCAAACTAACTCCAAAGGCCCAGACACAGTCCACACCCACATATAGTCATCATATGGAAAAACAGTCTTGGCAGCTCTACTGAAGGCCAAGCTAGTTCTCGGTATCCCCAGGAGGAATCTCAGGCTTTACACTGGATCTAGAGACCCAAGAAGCCTTCAGCTTTACTAGATATCAGACTAGAACAAGAGATACAATCTCAGGTGTTGAGGACATAATAGAGGAAATTGATTCATTGGTCAAAAAAACACAAATCCAAATTATTCCTAACATAAAGCATCCAGAAAAATCTATGAAAAGACTAAACCCCAGAGTAATAGAAATAGAAGAAGAATCCCTGCTAACAGGCTCAGAAAATATATTCAGTGAAATTATAGAAAAAAAATTTCCCAACCTAAAAAGGAGAAAAGTATATATCTATAAAGGTATGTTGTGCCCAAATTCCCCAAAGAGACCACCAGGGACCAGAGAAGTCCAGAATGCAACAGCAAGGTTTATTTAGGTAAATACAAGCCATGGCAGGGAACCCAGTACAGCTCTTATCACAGCAAGATCAGGAGGAGCTCCTGAGGGGAGGTAACAGCCACTTTTAAAGGGAAAAACCACAATTTGGGGTTACTCTAGTGCAAGGTTGTGTGCTGACAGCTAATCTGAGGAATTTCTTCTTGAATCTGGGCCCAGAAATAATGGTGGTGTATTTTGACTAGAGCTTTTAGTGGTCAGATAGCAGGGTCAGGGTGGTATGGATTGTTTTCTAGCAATAGTCTCTGGGAACTGGGTGAGGGACTCTTTCTCGGGGCTCTGTCTGCTTTAGTTCTGCATAGTTCTCTAAAATGGAAGACTCCTTTTAGTCCTGGACCCCACCTGGATCATCCAGGTGTCCAGCTCATTCTCTCCTAGGACTGGGCAAGCCCCTGCCAGGAATGTGAAACTGAACTCTATTTTATCTCTATGGCTACTAGAATACAAAATGGCATTCCTTGAACCAAGTTTACTCTCTTCAGGTATAAGAAGCTTACAAAACACCAAATAACTGGAACCAAAAAATGTCCCCTCACCACATAATAATCAAAATACTAAACATACAGAATAAAAATAATATTTAATCTGCAAAGGAAAAAGGCCAAGTAACATATAAAGGCAGAACTATCAGCATTACACCTGACTTCTCAATGGAGACTGTAAAGGCCAGAAAAGCCTGGACATAACTCTTACAGATTCTAAGAGATCGTGAATGCCAATCCAGACTACTATACCAAGTAGGCAAAACTTCCAACCACCATAGATGATGAAAAAAATATATTTGTGGAAATATATTACACATTTAATAAAACCTGAATATTGGGGAGAGAGTACCCAGTCAAATCCTAGGCAGACAGCTCAGGAAATTCTCAAACCTTGAATACAAAGATAAACAGCTGAGTCAGTCACACACACCTTTGATCCCAGCACACAGAGAGAGCTGGGAGTGGTGACCTCCACCCTTAATCCCATAACTCCAGACACAACTTCTTCTGTTTCTGTGAATTCAAGCTACTTGCCTTTAATCCTAACCAGGATGGGTATATAAGGGCTGTAGAAGCCCAGAGAGAACAGAAGCAACTAGCAGAATCTACTAGGAGTGAGGCTAGGAGGGAGGCTGAGGAAGTAGCAAGACAGCTGGGTGAGAATTGACTGTGGTGCTTCCTCTCTCTGATATTTCAGCCTTCCGTTGCTAATTGGCTCTGGGTCACATTTTGTGGTATTACACATGTTTTATGACTAAGTCAAATTTAATCAACATTTATTCATAAACGCAGCTCTACAAAAGGTACTAGAAGAAAAACTACAGCCCAAGGAAGTTAGCTAAACCCACAAAACAATTTTACACCAGAAGGAAACACACACAAAGACATCACTACCACCACTATCACTACCACCACCACCATCACCACTATTAAAAATATCAACACAGACTCACACAAATAAAAATTAACAATCACATGTCATTAAAATCACTCAATATCAATGAACCCAATTTGAAAATAAAAAGATGCAGGCTAACAAAATGGATGCAAAAACAGGATCCATCTTTATGCTGCATATAAGAAACATACCTCAACATCAAAGACAGACATCTCAGAGTAAAAGGTTGGGAAAAGATTTTCCAATCAGAGGTACCAAAGAAGCAAGCCAGTGTAATATCTAACAAAGTAGACTTCAAACAAGAATTATCAAAAGAGATGGAAAAAATATTTCATATTCATTATAGGAAAAATCCACCAAGACAATGTCTAATTCTGAACTGTATGCCCCAAATACAAGGGCACCCATATTTGTAAAAGAAATACTACTAAAGCTTAGATCACATATTGAATCCCACACATTAATTGTGGGAGACTTCAGTCACTCACTCTGAACAATAGACAGGTCATATAGACAGAAATTAAACAAAAAAAAAAAACATTGGAACTAACAGATGTTATTGCTCAAATGTATGTTTTTATCATCACTTCATGGAACCTTCTCCAAAACTGACCACAGATTCAGTCACAGAATAAATCTTAACAGATACAAAAAAAGTTGGAATAACTTTCTATATCTTATTAGATCATGATGGATTGAAGCTGGAGTTTTCCTAAGGAAATAGAAGCAAACATTAAAGGTTTTCCAACCAAGAAAAGCCCAGGGCCAGATGGCTTCAGCACAGAATTCTACCAGACTTTCAAAGAACTAATACCAATATTTCTCAAATTGTTCTACAAAATAGAAACAGAAAGAGCATTGCCAAATTCTTTTCATGAAGCCACAATCACCCTGGTACCCAAACCACACAAAGACTCAATATTGATGCAAAAATATTCAATAAAATCCTGGCAAACTGAGTGCAAAAACACATCAAAAAGATTATTCATCATGATCAAGTGGGCTTCATCTCAGAGATGCAGAGATGGATCAACATACAAAAATCTGCTGAAAGAAAAAAAACTCATAATAGTATAATTGTAATAATATTATTACTTGTTGAGACTGACAGCCCAGAAATAATGACATGGAGATTTATTATTAATTGTGAAAACTTATTCTTAGCTTAGGCACTTTTCTAACAAGGTCTTATAACTTAATTTGCCTGTTTCTATTAATCTATATTCATCATAATCGTGTGGCTTCATTACATTTCCCCTGTACTATAAGGAGTCTTCTCATCTCTCTTTTTTCCAGAGTCCTCTTTGTCCCCAGAAGTCCCACCCAGCTTCTTCCTACTGGTCACTACTACTTCCTATTGTTCACTCAGCTCTTTACTAAACCAATCACAGCAGTATGTCTTTACATACTGCACAAATATTCTACCACACATGATCATCTCATTAAATGCTGAAAGCTATTCCTCACAAGGCCCAGTCCGAATACAGAGTGAGGTGTGTGGTCTTATGGCAGCTTGATATGTCATACTTTGCTAAAGCCCATGGGAGACCTATCTTCTTTCTGAGTAATTAATAAGAGGAATGGATTGAGGTGGAGTAGAGGGGAGGAGGGGGAGGGAGTGGGAGGAGAGGAGGGAGGAGAAACTGTGGTCAAGACATAAAATAAACAAACAAACAAACAAATAAATAACAGGAAAGCTTTTTAGTAGAACTATAAACCAGAAAAACTTTGGTTCCTCACTTTTGCCCCAAAATTGGTCAGGCCTAGAAATACTCATTATATATTTTGGGTATCTATTTCTTCTACCATCTTGGAAAACCATTGAAATGATTGGGCATCTTTTAATAACCTTTGATTTCTAGATATCTATGGTTGTACCCAACATGTAGTAGACAATATGATTTACCATTGTCTTAGTTAGGTTATTTATTGGTGTGATAAAACACCATGACTAAAGCAACTTGACGAGAAAAGGGTTTATTTCATTAATGTTTCCTACATCACAGTCTATCATCCAAGGGAAGCTGGGGCAGGAAGTTATGGCAGGAACCTGAAAGCAGGAACTGAAGCAGAGGCTTGGAAAAACTCTGCTTACACACTTGTTCCCCATGGCTTTCCTAGCAAACTTTCTTACACAACCCAGGACTACCTATCCAGGCATGACAGCAACAATGGTAAGCTAGAAAGACACACATAGTAATTAATCAAGAAAACGGACCATAGGCCAATCTGGTAAGAGCATTTTCTAAAATGAAGTTTACTCTTCCCAAATGACTCCAGCTTGTGTCAAGACAACAAAACATCAGCCAGAAGAGTATTCATATGAATAAGTTGCTGCTAATGTAGATTTTTTTTCCAGGACTCTGTATTTTTATCACTAAGGAAATGTGAAAGGGATAATGAGTCTCTTAGCATGAACAGAGTCACTCCTCAACTGGCTTAGATGCTAGCCCGTATAAGAAAACATCACTTCTCATTGACACCAGGCCCTGCTGACCATTTGTCAACAGGACACCTTACCTTGCACTCACCATGTTTGTAGTTCTACATAAATGAAGAAATAACAGCAAAAGAAAAAAAAAGGCAGAGTTCAGGAACAAATAGCTTGCTTTCCTTGGAAGCATTTGCCTCAAAGAATTTGGCAGCACTACTCTTAATAACTTTGTCTTTTTTTAACGCATCAATAAATAATGTCAGAAAAAAAGCACAGTAGTTTTGTAGAATATAAATAAGATGACATAAAGAGGGTTTCTTTTTCTACCAGCATAAATACTTACCAATAGTAAACTTTGTAGAGGTTATGATGAGTGGTTTCCTGGTTATGGCCAGGGAAGCACTGTGTGTTTATTGTAAGCTATCTACTAGAAACCGATTATTTTCTTTGCTCTGTAATTTTACTGTGTTTCACTTTTTAAATATGGTCATTTATTTACTATGTGAGATTTCACACTTTTGTCAGATTATTTCCAAACACTATAAACCAATGTCAGATGCTTATAGCAGTGACACTTGTAAAAGACACTCAGTGGAATTTATTGAGGCCTACAGCCAATGAATAAATAATGTTGGCCTGAAAAGAATAGAAGAAAACACAACTTCTGCTTCTATCCATAAATAACTAGTGAGTATTAACTGCTCCACAGCATAGCATGGAAAGAAACCTGCATCCATGGCAACCCAGTAGATGAACTCCGATGGTTGATTCTTTTAATCTTGGAGGAGGAAGAACACAAATTCACAGGCCTACCACAGCTAATAATAACTTGTAAATCTGGCATTTCCTGACAGAACACTTTTAGAACAGCTTTTACCCCAAGGACCTTTAAAAGACCTAAAATCAAGCAAGTATTCTCAACATTTGGATAAAGAGGCCCCAAAAGATTATGCAGTTTACCCAAGGTCAGACATTAAAAAACAACATCTAAAGTGAAAATACAATTCAAGGTAAGAAACTCCTTGACTGTTCTAATTATTAGACAATCCTCTCTCCCATCTTAGGCTAGGAGTCTTGTTTTAGATTCTCAAAACCTTCAACAGATCAGTGAAATCCAGGGAGTATTCCCAGAGGGCAGCTGCAGATAATTGAACATCTTGCAAGTTGCAGGAATCTGTTATTAGTATTATTAATTAGCTTAAACTATTTCTCACAAAAAGAAAGTCTCAAAACACATGAAAGTTAAGAATTTCCCTTTTTTATATAATTTCATAAATGAAGATGTTAGAAATCATAAATGAAATAGATATAACACATTCTCATTTTATAACTTAATAGAAAATAAGATCTTAAAAAATGAAGTATTGCTTTATGAAACTCAGACCCGAATCCACAGTGAAATCAGAGGTGTGCAAATCCCAGTTCCTGGGTTGCCCATCCGGGAAATCCCTCTCCAGGGCTAGGGTCACAGCCAAGGTTCTGACATCAGACTTTTGTTAGCAGAGAAGCCCTAGGCTTTAGCTGAAAGGGGCCTTGCTCAGTGACTCCTAACAAAAGGGACCTCCCACAGCCAAGACCCACCTACAGGGTAAACTGCATCACCAGAAACAGACACCTTTGAAATTCAGACCCCAATCCAGAGCAGAGTCAGAGATCATGCAGACCCCTTGCTTAGAGCAGACAGGAGACACACAAGCTCTCTAGCCACAACTGATTAGGAACTGACTAAGTGTGAACCACTGAAGCCATCGGCCAATGCCACTGAAAGAATACATATGACAATATAAAAAACAACAAGGCAACACCAGAAGAAAGTGGTGGTTCTCGAACAAGAAGACCTGAACAAAGGAATGAAAAGGAAACAGAAGTAAACAACAGCAAAAACCTTTATGAAGATTATAGAAACTTTAAAAGAGGATATAAAAAATTTCCCTTAAAGAAATAGAAGAAAATACAAACAAAAAATTGGAATAGATGAACAAATCCTTGAAAGAAAACAATGAAAACCAAGAAAAGGAAAACCAACAAATGAAAGAAACATTCCAAGAACTAAAAATTGAAATAGAAGCAATAAAAAGGCACAAAATGAGGCAAAGGCGGAAATAGAAAATTGGAAGAAAAGAGCTGGAACTACAGATACAAGCATAACCAACAGAATCCAAGAGATGGAAAAGAGAATCTCTGGAGTGGAAGACTCAATAGCCGAAATAGATACATCACTCAAAAAAACCCCATGAAAATCAAAAAAAGCCATAACACAAAATGTTCAGGAAATTTGGGACACCATGAGAGGACCTAACCTAAGAATAATAGGAATAGAAGGAGAAGAATACCAGTTCAAAGGTACAGATAATGTATTCAATGAAATCATAGAAGAAAATTGTCCCAAAATAATAAAGGAAATGCCTATAAAGATACAAGAAGCTTACAGGACACCAAATAGATTTGATCCACAAAAAAAGTCTACTCGCCACATAATAATCACGCCACAAAATATAGAAAATAAAGTAAAAAATGTAAGAGCTGTAAAAGAAAAGGGCTAAATTATCTATAAAGGTGGACCCATCAGAACCACACCTGACTATTCAATGAAAACAATGAAAGCAAGAAGGTCCTGTTCAGAAATTATACAGACACTAATAGAGCATGGCTACCAATAGCCAAAATAGATGCATCACTCAAAAAAACCCACAAAAATCAAAAAAAGCCATAACACAAAATGTATAGACTACTATACTCATTAAAACTATTAGTCACCTTAGATGAAGTAAACAAGATATTTCATGACAACCTCTGATTTAAACAATACCTGTTCACAAATCCAGACTTTCAGAAAGCATTAGAGGGAAAATTCCAACCAAAGGATCCCAGATACACCCATGAAACAATCAATAATCCCACAGAAGAAAAGCCCAGAGAAAGGAAATACATACAAGCTACCACCAAAATAACAGGAAATATCAATCAGTGATCACTAATATCCCTTAATATCAATTAACTCAATTCACATATAAAAAGACGCACACTAGCACGATGGATACAAAAACAGAAGCAATCCTTCTGTATACAAGAAACGCACCTCAACCACAAAGACGGACACAGGCTCAGAGTAAAGGGTTGGGAAAAGATTTTCAAATCAAATGGCCCTAAGAAACAAGCTGGTATTGCCATCCTAATATCTAACAAACTAAGCTAAAATCAATTAAAATCAAACTAAAATCAATAAAAACAGACCAGGATACACATTACTTATTATCTCAGGAAAAATTGAGCAAGATGAGATCTTAATTCTGAATATTTATGACCCTCATATAAAGGTGCCCATCTATCTAAAAGAATAACTACTAAAGCTCATATCCTATTTCAATTCACACACACTAATAGTAGGAGACTTCAATACCCCATTTTCATCCTTGGATAGGTCAACAAGAGATTCAAAAGAGAAATAAGGAGTCTAACAGAGGTTATGATGCAAATGGATTTAATAGATATTTACAGAAGATTCCACCCAAATGAAAAGGTATATACATATTTCTCAGCATCCCATGAAACGTTCTCTAAAATTGACCACATAATTGGTCATAAAACAAATATCAATACATACAAAAAATGGAAATAAACCCTTGTATCATATCAGACAACCATGGTCTAAAGTTAGAGTTCAACAGCATAAAAAAATCACAGAAAGCCTACCAACTAAATATCACTCAGCTGAACCACCTCTGGATCAAGGAAGAAATTAAGAAAGAAATCAAAGACTTCCTAGAATTTAAAGAAAATGAATCCACAACATATTCAAACTTTTGGAACACAATGAAAGCAGTCTTAAGAGGAAAATTCATAGCACTAGATGCCTATATGAAAAACCTAGAGAAATCCCACACTAGAGAACTCACAGCACAGTTGAAAACTTTAGAACAATTAGAAGCAAACTCACCTAGAAGGAACGGATGGCAGGAAATAAACTTAGACCTGAAATCAACACATTTAAAACAAAAAGAACAACACAAAAATATCAATGAATCAAAGAGTTGCTCTGTGAGAACGTCAACAAGATAGACCTTTATCCAAACTAACTAAAAAGAAGAGAGAAAGAATATCCAAATTAACAAAATCAGAAATGAAAAGGGGGACATAACAACAGACAGACCCCCAGGAAATCCAGGGAATTATCAGGCCATACTTTGAAAATCTATATTCCACAAAAATAGAGAACCTAGAAGAAATGGACAGCTTTCTGGACAGGTACTATTTACCAAAATTAAATCAAGATCAGATTAAAGACCTAAACAGTCCTATAACTGCAAAGGAAATTGAAGCTGTCATTAAAAGCCTCCCAAGTAAATAAAGCCCAGATCCAAATGGTTTCAGTGTAGAATTCTACCATTCTACAACACTAAGAACAACAATCAATAAATGGGACCTCCTAAACTGAGAAGCTTCTATAAGGCCAAGGACACAGTCAATAAGACAAAACAACAGCCTACAGAATGGGAAAAGATTTTTTCCAACCCTACAAGAAACAGAGGATTGATCTCTAAAATATATAGAGAACTCAAAAAATTAGAGCCCAAAACCTTAAATAACCCAATCAAAAAGTGGGGTTCAGAACTAAAAAGGCAATTCTCAGCAGAAGAATTACAAATGGCTGAAAGGCACATGAAAAGTGTTCTACATCTTCAGCCATCGGGGAAATGCAAATTAAAACTACTTTGAGATACCACCTTACACCTGTCAGAATGGCTAAGATTAAAAACACAGATGACAGCCTATTCTGGAGAGGTTTCGAAGCGAGGGGAGGACTCCTCCATTGTTGGTGGGAGTTTAAACTTGTTCAGCCACTCCGGAATGGCGATTTCTCAGAAAACTAGGAATCAATCTCCCCAAGGGTCCAGCAATACCACTACTGGGCATGTACCTGAAAGATGCACATTCCTACCCCAAAAGCATTAGCTCAACTATGTTCTTAGCAGCATTATTCATAATAGCAAGAACCTGGAAACAACCTAGATGCCCCTCAACTGAAGAATGGATTAACAAGCTGTGGTACATCTACACAAGCTGTGGTACTACTTAGCAGTAAGAAAAAATGATATTCTTGCTGGCAAATGGATGGATATAGAGAATATTCTCCTGAGATAGGTATCACAATCCCAGATAAGCAAGGGATGTACTCATTCATTAGTGGACTTTAAACGAAAAGCAAAGCATTCCCAAGCTGCATACTACAACCACTGAACAGCTTGGAATCTGAAGCTCCTTGGGCTAGCACCTTGGAACCCATTCTCTCCAGAGGAACACTTCAGCCAATCTTGATGTTGGGATGAGAAAAGTGGATTTACCTAGAGTGGATGCTGAACTAAGCTACTTTGGGACCTTGGGACCTCCTGCCCTTGCTGGGGAGAAGATAAGGAGATGGGGAGAAGAGAGAGTGACTGGGAGGGGCAGGAGGGGAAAGGGAGTTTGAACAAGGGGATACATGGATAAAAAAAAATGATACTTTTTTCATAATAAATAAAAAAAGTAATTGAGAGTAAAAAAAAAGGTTAGCTCCTCTGCGTCTTTTGCATTTCTATACAAATTTTCAAATTAAATTATAAATTCCCATTAAAATTTGCTGACTTTTGTTGGTATTTCATTAAGTATATCAATTTCAGCAGACTTTATATTTTAATATTGTTGTTCAGTACAAAATGCTCATTATTTAATTTATTTGGGTTTTCTTTGATTTGTATGCTTTGATATACATGTATTATATACCTTTTTAATATATTTGTTCTGGAGTTGGAGAGATAGCTCAATGGTTAAGAGCATTCACTCATCTTTCAAAGGTCATGAGTTCAATACCCAGCACCCATATGGCAGCTCAAAACTGCCTGACGCCTTCTTCTGATGTGCAGATGTATATGTAGAGAAAGTACTTCTATATACAAAATACATGAATAAATATATTCGTTCAAAGTTTCTTGAATTTCTGATATTATTATGAAAAATATTTCTTATTTGTTTCCAATTATTCATTGCTAGTATATGTTCATATCATTTTATCTTTCATCTTTGGTAAATTTAACTATTTTGCTGGGGTTTTTTCTTCATTTTTTTTAAGATAGGCCTGACTCATACAAACCTTCCGTGAATGTTTTTTCATACAATGTTTTAATTAATTCCTTGAGAATTCAATGTATTTTCACATTCACCCTTCATTTATTCCCCTAACTTTTCCTGAACTCATCCCTCGCTTCCCTGTTCTCTCCCAATTTTTTTTTACTGAGCAATCCCATTTTAGACCTATCACATTGTATCTACCCATTCCTCAGTTTGTGGACAACGGTTTACATCTTTCTATGTTTTGGCCACTATGAATTAATACAACTAAAAAAAAAAAATCACTAAACTTGTTTTCAAAATGATAGCTTTTTCTTTGGTGTTTTCTGCTTTCTTCATCCACACTTTATTACCTTGGCTAGGACTCACTGTGCTGAAAAGAAGTGGGAAAAGTAACAAACCTTGTCTCTGGTCTTGGAGGGAAAACATTTACTACTATACTTGATGTTAGACATCAAGTTTTTTTAATCACCCTTTAGTAAAAAACTCCATTTAACACACAAGTTTACTGTGTATTTTACTAGGAAAATATTGGGGTTTTTTTTAAAGATTTACTGTTAGTTGTAAAGTAAAAGGTATTTTTATTATTTATTTATTGGGGGGGGTTGCTGGCAGAAAGCTCTGTATTCCTTAGAGCTAGAGCTATACAAACCACCTAATATGAGTTCTTGATGAACCAGCCTCCCTCCATTGAGGTCTGAAAGCCCTCTTATAGTAAAGATAAAGTATGTACATTCTAGTTTATTGTTAAGTCTGTTTCTCAAGGATTGGACTATGTCTCGCCTATTGCCTTAACTACAAATTGTTCTGTATTGCCTGTTTCAGGAAACTGCAATCATGTCTTTTTTATAAAGATGTTATGAGCATCTTATAGCCCTACCTTTGTTTCAAAAGGTTGTTATGACAAACTTGTTATGCTGCTCTTATAATCCTACCTATTTGCCTACCAAATTCCCTGACTGGAAACCCCCTACCCCTGAACTATAAAAAACCCCTAACTTGTCCATGACCAATGCTGCTGACTTCCTGAACCTCACCTTGGGGGAAGCTAACCCATATACATAAACAAAAAAGCTTGCTTTAATTAATCTGGCCATGATGATTTGGGTCAGTGGTATTTCTCCTTCCATCTTTGAAATTAATATTCTGCAAATGAAATTTGAATCCTCTGAAAGACCAGCAAGAGAGCTTAACAACTAAGCCATCTTTCCAGCTTCTGGTGTTTATTGAGGTGATCATACAAATAAAGCTTGTGTTTTGAATTCTCCTTTTTTTCCTTCCTTCTTCCTGCCTTCCCACCCCCTTTTTTTTCCTCCTTCAGATGACATTTTATTTGGTCATTTCTGTTTATAATTGAAACTCTGGGAATTCAGAATTAACAGCCTTGCTGGTAAGCTTCTGGTGTACAGAAACACTTTGGACCTTGCTCTCCCTATTGTTCAGATGCACTCTGAAAAACCAAAGCCAAAGGCAGCTACTGTCCAGTTGGTTACTCACCGATCCTCTCACCACAGATTCTCTTGGGAAGATCAAGTTCTCCAGGGTAGTATTGTGTACCTCAGTTAGTGAGACTTCTGGAGAGCTTTTACTTAGATTTTGTGTGACATTTTTAAATTGGCTTAGGCAAAATCCTCCTCCAAGCAAAGCTTCCCACTCAACTTTTTCTCCAATTCATTTGTTAGCCAGACATGGATTTTCTGTAAGGATTTCAGCTGAGGAACCAGTCCAAAAATTATGAAAGCCTCCCGACCACCACCAACTTCAGTTTCCTCTGTCATGATGACATTCAATTTCCACAGCTGTGCCTTGAGGTCTGAGTTCATCTCAAGGTCTGACAGTGCCCACTTGCTCCTCTTTGAGAGTTTCATCTTAAAAAGTATAATATGTAGCTTGCTAATATGATGATTCGATGGATTTATTCCACAATGGTAAGGATTCTTAGGATATAGTGAGATGATCATATATTGCATATATAGTTAGCATATAATGAAAACTCAGAGCCAGATATTGGGGAAAAAGCTGGACTATCAGAGAGAGGAAATAGATCACAGCCAATTCTCACCCAGCCAACTTCTCAGGCTGAACAGGGTAAATGATTCCTCTGCCTAGCTTGTTGCTTCTACAGAATGCATGGATCTTTGCCTCGTCTTGATTTAAATATTTTCTCTACTCAGCTGTTTCACTTCTAGGTTCAACTCTGCATCATAATCTTAGTGAGGATTAAAGGTGTTAATCCTACCACTTAGCTGTTAGGCTTTGAACTCACAGAAATCCAGAAATATCTCTGTCTTTCCAGTGGTGGAATTAAAGGTGTGAGTCACCACTCTTTGACCTTCATAGCTTGACTGTGGTTGATTCTATTCTCTGATATTCCAGGCTGCTTTTATTTAATATACAATATATCACCACAATCATGATATATGCTTATATTATATTTAGAGATTTAAACTATTTTTTGAGGACTGTTATATCTATGTTTATAAGAGACATTAACTTCTACTTTCCAATCTTGTGACTTTCCTATGTAAACTCATCAATGCTATGATTGGGAGTAGACTATCCCCTAAATGAAGCAGCTACTGTTTCTTCAGTCATGCTGGGGGAAAAAAACCCAGTCACTTAAGACAAACACTGAGAATTAAAAGCCAAGCTTAGAGTGAGACAAATGTGTAAACTCAGGGGCATGGTGAGCTACAAACTGACACCCGTTCAATAAAGACAAACCATAACTTAGGCAAGGAGAAAACTTCTACAAACCACGAGGATTGATTAAGAGTACCACCTTGATACACCAGCCTAAATGGAGCCAGTTTTAAGTGAGACTCTATGTTGCTTTCCTTACGTTAGTTTCTAAAAATAAGAGGCAGCCTGGCTTACACTGTGAAAGTTCAAAAGAGCTAACTGAGAAAGAGAAATAAAACAATGAGTAATGGTAGCCTCTTAGCAGCTTGAGCTGAGAGAGGGAAGGAGAGAAAGAGAGAGAGAGAGAGAGAGAGAGAGAGGGAGGGAGGGAGAGAGAGGGAGAAGAGAGGGAAAGGAAGAAGAAGAAGAAGAAGAAGAAGAAGAAGAAGAAGAAGAAGAAGAAGAAGAAGAAGAAGAAGGAGAAGAAGCAGAAGCACAAACATTCCAGAACAGTTCATGACAAAAGATGGTGATATGCTAGGCATTTCAGGCAGAGTGCAAAGAGAGAAACCCATCTACCAAGTATGTGAAAAAACACTGGGAATTAATAGAGCATATGAGATATGCACAGAAAGAATAAAGCATGAGATCATTTGGAGGGAGAAAGGGAAAATCTTAGTAGGGAGACAATATATTCAAACCTGGCTCTGCCCCTACAAAGTGATAGAAATATGCCAAGTAGTTCAGCCTTTCTGTCCATTACATCTTTCATCTCAGAAAAGGCTGCAATCTTAATACATACTTGAGCTGTTCTGAGGAGGGTATAAGTAAACACACTCTGAGAATTAAATTGAACAAATAAAATACTATCATTTACATAGCCTTGTGAGAGATAACCATTTACAATCATGTGTCTAAATAATGTCACAAATAATATGTCTACCTTAGTTATACCTAATTAATATATGCAGATCCAAACAACATTATGGAAAATATGCTTTGGTGTTTCTGAGTTGGAAAAACATAGGTCTGCTTAAACTTTTTCTTTCCATATGTCTACTTCAATAGTTACCTATTTTTGTAAAAATAAAAAGTATTTTTAAATATGCAATAAAGGAAGTTTAAAACTGCTAAGTTTACTGATATAAATCATAATCTTCAATATGCTCCAAGAAGTAAATTTTATGTCTAAAATACCCTATTTCCAGAATAGTCATAATCACAATTTTATCATTTGCAAATGTGAGGTTTAAAAGCTGTGATGCCTACTAATGCTTCTTTAAGGCAAGTCCATCCTTGTCAGCAAAGGACACTGTTAGACTCCAAGAGGAAAATCAGGGAGTAACAGGCCTTTACAGAAGTCATTCCATGTCACATAAGCAGCTACATGTTAACTTCACCTTGGGTTAGTATTGACTTTAAAAAATAGAAGTTCTCTGTATATATCTCCTCACAGTTTTCACAACAATTTTGCAAAGGAAGCACTCCCCTTAGCCGGATTTTACAAGGTGGCTCACAGAAGTAAATAACTCGCTCTAATCAAAGACCAAGGTAAGGATCTAACCAAGGGCCAGACAAAAGCCTGTTTGTATATCCAGGCAGCAGCTGTTAACTGTATTACCTCAGAAGTACCTATATACACAGACTACACGTAATGGAAAATGTTTCAGTCATGTGAGTGCTTCAGATCAAGTGGCATAGAAACTTACACTTCACAGTTCAGGAGCTGTGGAGGTCAAACCCACAGGTAGATTTGGTGTATGGCACGTACATCACACCTCACCATTTGCTCACAAGAAGGAGACAAAGCAGTTCTCTGTTCTCTTTCATTAGTACAGCAGTGTCATTGATAAGGGCTCTGTTGTAGTAACCTGGTCTCCACACAAAGACCCTGTCTTCAAATATTGTCACCTCAGTGATTAGGTTTCAACACATGACCCTTCTTTACAGGAGACACATTGAGACCATAGTGAAGAGAACCTCAACATGCAGGATGTTCAATAGTTCCTCCTGAAGCATTTTCTGTTACTGATTCTCTGACTTTAGACCTCTATATTAGCTTATAGATTTGAAGCTAAATGGGAATAAGAAATTATCATCACTAGGAACACTGCACATAAGAACAGAAAACCCTTCTTGTGCAAAACTTCTAAAAGTAGTACATTATTAGCTTAGGAGCCAAGCATTATAGCACTTTTTTTCCTTGTCACTGTAGAATGAAGTTGTCACTCATTTATTCGTTCATTTTTCCATAAATATTCTGAACGTCTGTTCTGTTCCAGGCACTGGGTGGAAGGTATTAATGGTGCTCTCAACAGTCCATTGAGAAACACCTAATTTTTTATTTCAAGCTTTCCAGACCATTGCTCACTGAGATTCAGAAAGAAATATGTCTCTGCCACTATGCACATACACACGCCTGTATAAACCCAGGCCTTTGGCTTCTCTGAAGTTTCCAATCTAAGCTTAGTCTCTCATACTAAAATGCAATCACGATGTGTACACACATACACACACATGCACACACACAAATGATGAAGAAAGTCAGTAAGTAGCCATTTAAAAAAAGACAAATTCAATCAAATGGCATAGATACCCAGCAGGTATTTGTAAAACTGAGTCCCATTTATAGCCAGATTTTTAATTTTTTTAGTCTGTGAAAATAACTATTATCCATATACATTAACTGTCTGCTTTTACTCATGATGAGGCTGGCATCTTCCTCCTTCCTAAGCTGCATCCTTTATTTTGGAAGGAGCGCTTAGTAATGGAGTCATTATCCTGCTGAGGACTAAGAGAAAGTGTTCCTTCTTTCCAGTATTAAAGTGCCTGCTTCTTGACTTGGTTATTAAAATGAGGGCTCAAATAGCTCCTCGTTCTAATTTTCCTTATCAGCCTCCACAGGACCCATTTCAGGCTGTCTGTGAAGTGTTAGAATGCAATTGTGTGCTTGAATAAAAAGAGAAACTGAATTAAAGCCTCTTAAGACCATTATAATGTCTTATTTAGTGACACTGTTTGCCTCGCCATTACTAAGCAATGAGCTAAGTGTTCTTCCTGAGTAGAATAATAGTACCCACATTTAACCAGCACTTTACACTTTGCAGAGCACTTCTGCAGCATACATTCTCTCTTTTGAACCATGCAACAATACTGGAGTGGATAAAGAGTATGCTGTAATCACAGATTTACATGGTTAAGTTATAGCTTTCAACCTCCAAAGGCAGAAAGGACAAGTTGATGGGCACAGTAATAAAGAAAAGTTGTCCTACCTCTGGAAAGTGGAATGTCTGTCACAGAGCTTTCCAGCTCACTAAGGACTCAAGCACCATATTCCCTTCTGCTCTGTGTAAAGAGACTCACAAATCTTGACTGAGATTATTCATATTTGAAAAGACAGAAATAAATCAAAGAAATTATATTATATTACATAATACATCAAAATTGATTACTAATTCATAAATCATTAAAGATAAGTAAATTTTTTGGTTGTGAGTCTAGCCTTTAATGGCTGAGCCATCTCTCCAGCCCAATACATAACTTTTTAAAGCTCATAAGTTTTTAGCATCTGTGTTGAGGCAGTAGAGAATGACAAAAAATTAAGTGGACATGGGATAGAAAAGGAGTCCCTCCATGAGACTAACCTAAGCCTCTTGGGACTGAGCGTCAAGAATTCCAACACAATTAATGTCTGCTGTGAATGTTGTTGACACATATTTCCCTTTTCAGGTATTTTTATTAATTCTTTAAGAATTTTATACAATATATTTTTATCTTATATATTTTATACTTTATATTTCCTTCTCTTTCCAAACTCCTCCCATATTCACTGTACACCCTCCCTCTCTACCCACACTGAATTCTCTCCTGCCCTCATCAGGTCCAATTTGTTTTACTGAACTACTCTGAGACTGAGGCCTATACCAGAGTACGGTCAATTTATATGGGGTCATATTATTAAAGAATTCTGACTCTCATTCTCCCAGCAGCTATCAAATGCTCAAAGCTCTGGGCTAGAGGTAGGATTTCATGCCCACTTCCACCCATACACATTCTGTATAGCAAGACACCATCATCCAAGAAAAGAGGCAACCTATGGAATGGGAAAAAAATCTTTACTATTTATGAATCTGACAGAGGGTTAATATCTACAACATATAAAGAACTCAAAAAGCTAATGATCAAGAAAATAAATAACCCATGGCATAAGTATAAAATTGGAGATTCTCCTAATCTCCTCTTCTTCCTCATAGGAACAGAAAGCAGCTTGAACCATTGCTTACATACTTGAAAACATATTTCAAATTACACATGGAAAGAATTCCATCTCCATGGTGAATAGTTATTTCTCTTATCCAACAAAAATGTTAAAATTATATAAAATTCCCAAATATTAGTTAACTCATTCCAAAATGAAGTCTACCAAGTGGCAAATTGAAACTCACACATGCTTCCTGTGTCTGTAGCTAGTAGTGAAATTTAACTCTTGCCAGATGGGCATAATAAAATATTTCCAAAGAGATCAAGAAGAGGATGAAAGCATAGGTTCATTTAAATTCTGGGTTCTTTATAACTAATTTCATTTAACTTTCTTTTTCCTCCTATGCCCCTTTTTGAAGCATTTCAGTTACAGATTATGGTCAATCTCTTCCTCATATCACAATATGTGTTTCCTGTTGGAATTTTCACTTTAGAGCTTCCATTTTACAGTATAAATTCTAGACTGGATCATCTATTCTTCTCTTTGTAAAGCCTAAGAAGATTAAGGAAAAATAATACAATGCATCTTATATTTTAATTTAAAAATAAACAAAATTAAATAATGGGGCATGAATTTAAGCAGAGGCTTCTCAAAAGGGGAAATGCAAGTGACTGAAAATCACTTTTTAGTTGTTGAACATATTTAGCCATCACAGAATTGCAAACTAAAATTAAATTGATATTTCATCTTAATCTAGCCAGAAGGGCCTGGAAATAAAAAGGACAGCAGAGGCTGGCAAAGATGTAGAAAAAGAACACTCCTGGTAGGAACACAGTCTTGTTTAACCATTATGAAAATAAAGCAGGGGTTCCTTAAAAATGTGGAAATAGTTCTACCAGATGATCTAGCTCTTGGAAATCTATACTACAAAGAGAATTGCTCTTCCATGTTTATTACTATTCTGTTCACATTAGTCAGGAAATGGAAACACCCTAGATGCCCATCAGCTGATGAAATGGATATGAAAATGCAGTATGTTCACACAACAAGTTATTATAGCTATTAAGAAAAATGAAATTAGAGCACAGGAGCAGCCTAGCCCATGGGCACACAGCTGGGAGGTCAAAGGTGAGGGTCATCCTTCCTTCAGGCCAAGCAGACACTTCCTCTCTTCAAACCCAGGTGCCGAGACAGGGTGCAGCATCAGCGGGTCACAGTCAGCATAGACAATGGTTGGCATCATAGTACCACAACTTCATGGGAGCAGCCGACATTCTGAACACACAACCAATTAAGAGCTCCCAGATCAACAACCCACTAAGAGCTGACCAAGAACTAACCAAGAATGAATTGAGGGAAAAAAATGGGCAGAGAGCAGTGTAAGAATACATACGACAATACAAAGATCAACAAGACACCACCAGAAGAAGCAAGTAGTTCTAGAGCTTCAAGACCTGAATACAACAATGAAGAGGAAACAGAAGGAAACAACCTTAAAAACAGCTTTATGAAGCTAATAAAAGCCTTAAAAGAAGATATAAAAAATCTCCCTTAAATAGAAAATAATAAAATAGAAAATTGGAAGAGATGAACAAATCCCTGAAAAAAATTAAAAAAAAAAAAACAAGAAAAACAAAACAAACAGGTGAAAGAAACATTCCAGGGATTAAAAATTAAAATAGAAGCAATAAAGAAGGCACAAACTGAAACAAAGCTGGAAATAGAAAACCTTAATGAAAGACCTGGAACCACAGATTCAAGCATAACCAACAAAATCCAAGAGATGGAAGAGAGAATCTCTGGAGTGAAAGGATCAATAGTGGAAATAGATATATTAGTTAAAGAAAACACTAAGACCAAAATAGTCATAACACAAAATGTCCAGGAAACCTGGGATACCGTGAAAAGGCCAAACCTGAGAATAACAGGAATAGAAGAAGGAGAACACCAGCTCAAAGGAAGAGAAAATAAATATACAACCAAATCATACAAGAAAACTTCTGCAACCTAAAGAAGAAAATGCCTATAAAGATACAGGAAGCCTATAGAATACCAAATAGACTAGAACCACAAAAAAAGTCTGCCATATAATAATCAAGCCACTAAACCTACAGAACAAATTAAAAATACTAAGAGCTGCATAGGAAAAAGGCCAAATCACCTATAAAGGCAGACCCATCAGAATAATACCCAACTATTCAATGGAAACAACGAAGGCAAGAAGGTCCTAGTCAGACATTATACAGGCAATAAAAGTGCATGGCTGCCAACCTAGACTACTGTATCCAGCAAAACTATCAATCAACACAGATGGAGTAAACAAAATATTTCACAACAAAACTAGCTTTAAATAATACCGATCAACAAATCCAGCCCTAGAGGGAAATCTCCAACCTAAGGAAACGAGAAACACCCATATAACCACAAACAATTGATAAGCCCACAGAAGAAACCCCCGTACCAAAAAAAAAAAAAAAAGAAATACAAGCTACCACCAAAAATAACAGGAAATCTCAATCATTGGTCATTAATATCCCTTAATATCAATGGACTCAATTAATCTATAAAAAGACACGGTAGCATGATGGATACAAAACAGAAACCATCCTTCTGCAGCATACAAGAAACACACCTCAACATTAAAGACAGACACAGGCTCAGAATAAGGACTGGAAAAAGACTTTCCAATCAAATGGCCCTAAGAAACAAGCTGGTGTAGTCATTCTAATATCTAACAAAATAGACTTTAAACTAAAATTACTAAAAAGAGACCAGGACAGATACTATCTATTCATCTCAGGAAAATCTACCAAGAAAAAATTTCAATCCTGAATATCTATGCCCTTAACACTAGGGCACCTACATATGTAAAAGAAATGCTACTAAAGCTTAAACCCCATATCAAACCTGACACATTGATAGTGGGAGACTTCAATACCCCACTTTCACCCTTGGATAAGTCAACCAGACAGAAACTCAGCAGAGAAAAAAGGAGTTTAACAGATGTTATGACACAAATGGACTTAACAGATATATACTGAATCTTCCACCCAAACAAAAAGGAATATACATATTTCCCAGCACCCCATGGAATTTTCTCTAAAATTGACCACATATTTGGTCATAAAGCAAATATTAGCAGATACAAAAAAAAAATAGGACTAACTCCTTGTACCATATCAGATCACCATGGCCTAAAGCTAGAATTCAACAATATCAAAAATCACAGAAAGCCTACCAACTCATGGAAACTAAGCATCGCTCAACTCTACCACCTCTGGGTCAAGGAAGAAATTAAGAAATAAATCAAAGACTTCCTAGAATTTATCAAAAATGAATTGACAACATACCCAAACTTATGGGACACAATGAAAGCAGTCTTAAGAGGAAAATTTATAGCACTAGACACCTATATGAAAAACCAAGAGAACTAACAACACAGTTGAAAGCCCTAAAACAATTAAAAGCAAATGCTCCTAGAAGGCATAAAGGCAGGAAATAATCAAACTTAGAGCTGAAATAAATACAATTGAAAGAAAAAGAACAATAAAAAAATCAATAAACCAAAGAGTTGGTTCTTTGAGAAAGTCAACAAGATAAATAGACCCTTATCCAAACTAACCAAAAAGCAAAGAGAGAGTATTCTAATCAACAAAACCAGAAATGAAAAGGGGGACACAACAATAAACCCCCAGGAAATCCAGAGAATCATCAGGTCATACTTTGAAAAACCTATACTCCATAAAAATAGCAAAATCTAGAAGAAATGGACAGCTTGCTGGACAGGTACCATTTACCAAAATTAAATCAAGATCAGATTAAAGACCTAAGCAGACCTATAACCCCAAAGGAAATTGAAGCTGTCATTAAAAGTCTCCCAAATAAAAAAAGCCCAGGCTCATATGGTTTCAGTGCAGAATTCTACAAGACATTCAAAGAAGAGCTAATACCAATACTCCTCAGACTGTTCCATACAGTTGAAAATGAAAGACTATTCCCAAACACTTTTTATGAGGCCATAATAATCCTAATAACCAAGCTTTTCAAACACGCAATCTTACCAAAAGCAATGTACAGATTCAATGCAATCCCCATCAAAATCCCAACACAGTTTTTTTACAGACTTTGAAAGAACAATACTCAATTTCCTTTGGAATAACAGGAAAGCCAGGATTGACATAACAATTTTGCTCAACAAAAGAACCTCAGGAGACATCACCATCCCTGACTTCAAGCTATTCTATAGAACTACAGTAATAAATACAGACTAATACTGGCATAAAAACAGATTTGTGGATCAATGGAATCGAATTGAAGACCCAGACATTAACCCACACAGCTATGAACATCTGAGTTTTGACAAACAGGTCAAAAATATTCAATGGAAAAAAGATAGTATCTTCAACGAATGGTGTTGGCATAACTGGGTGGTAGTGTGTAGAAAAATACAAATAGATCCAAGCCTATCACCCTGCACAAAACTCAAATCCAAGTGAATCAAAGACCTCAACATAAACCCAGGCACTTTGAACTTGATAGAAGAGAAAGTGGGAAATACACTTCTACAAATTGGCACAGGCCACCACTTCCTAAATATAACACCAGTAGCACAGACACTAAGAACAACAATCAGTAAGTGAGATCTCCTGAAACTAAGAAGTTTCTGTAAGGCCAAGGACACAGTAATTGAAACAAAATCACAGCCTACAGAATAGGAAAAGATTTTCACCAATCCTACAAGTAATAGTGGACTGATCTCTAAAATAGATTAAAAAACTCAAGAAACTAGAGCCCAAATCCCTGAAAAACCCAACCAAAAAGTGGGGTTCTGAACTAAAAAGGGAATTCTCAGCAGAAGAATTACAAATGGCTGAAAGGCACTTGAAAATGTGTTCAACATTGCTAGCCATCAGAGAAATGCAAATCAAAACAACTTTGAGATACCACCTTACACCTGTCAGAATGGCTAAGATCAAAAACACAGATGACAACCTATGCTGGAGAGGATGCAGAGCAAAGGGATCACTCCTCCATTGTTGGTGGGAGTGTAAGCTTGTTCAGCCACTCTGGAATGCAGTATGGTGGTTTCTCAGAAAACTGGGAATCAATCTCCCAGTGATCCAGCAATACCACTTCTGGGTGTATACCCTAAAGATGCACATTCGCACTCCAAAAGCATTAGCTCAACTATGTTCATAGCAGCATTCATAATAGCAAGAATCTGGAAACAACCTAGATGCCCCTCATCTGAGGAATGGATTAACAAACTGTGGTACATCTATACAATGTAGTACTACTTAGCAGTAAGAAAAAAATGATATCCTAAAATTTGCAGGCAAATGGATGGATTTGGAGAATATCCTCCTGAGCAAGGTATCACAAACTCAGAAAGATAAGCAGGGGATGTACTCACTCATTAGTGGACTTTAAGTAAAAACATTCTTTTTTCATTGAAAAATTATGGGTGAATAAAGTGATTTAAAACACATATACACACACACACACAAAACCTTCTGGTTTAACTGTAGAAGGGTTGCTTAGCAGGAATCTGTGGTGGACAAAGTGCATCCGTGGGTATTAGCTGTGACCTACTGTGCTTTCTTCATCTGTAGCTGAGCCTAACTTGGTTTGAGGAGGTTTAGATTTTATTTTTTATGTTTCATGTATTTTAGAGAAAAGAGAAATTTTATTACTGCACTTTTATCTATTAATGTTTTGCTTTTTATATAAAGTTTGATATTGATTTTCAAGAAACAATAAAAAGATTTCAGAGAAAAGAATTGTGGGGGCTATAAGAATTGTAAAAATTGTGGGAGTGAAAGTGGTGTTATTTTTAAAACAGTAGCAGCTTTTAATAGACACTGCTTGGAGCAAGCCCTCAAAACAATTAAATTTCCTTCTTGAAATTGATAAGTGAAATAGTCATAAACTTTAATATTTAATAAAATTATTTTATTTTAGCTAAGAAAAAAGAAAAATGAAATTATTAAATTCACAGGTAATTTGAAGGAGCTGGAAATAATTATTCTGAGGCAATTCACAGAAAATCAGATATCACATTTTTTTAAATTTGTGGACATTAGCTTTGAATCTTCAGATATGTGTTACAGTTTGCAATCTCATAGAGGTCAGGAATTTAGGAAGAAGTTATAGTGAGGTGATTTCAAGTGAGGGCATACATAGTACAGTAGAATAAAGAACTAAAGGGACATATTATTTTATCTAGAGATATATAAGCAATAATCATTCTTAAGGACTAAGTGTATATGGCCTTCCTCCTTCCCTGGCTGTAAACCTGCATTTTTGTAGTAGCTACACCAGAAACCTCACACAGAGTAAACCATATGTCCTGACCTCCTTGTGCAGCCTTGGTGGATCCGTCTTATTTTATCAGATTTCATTGCCACCTGAAGCAACTCCAGAGCTACCCTATAATCTTATTTGTTGAAAGATGGGAGAAAGAAAAAAAAAGTAAAATTTCTTAGCAACCTATTGAGATTTAACTTAGAGATACAAACATGGCATAGGGCTATGGCTAAGACATTTAGTTTTGACTCTCCTTGGAGAAGACCACACTCATATACGCATATGCACCTTTCTATTTTCAATTAACTCCAACTTTGCTTTGTACTGGCTCATGCCATAATTTTTTTGTGTGATATAGTCAAGGATTTGTCTTTCCCTGAGCAGAAGACCCTAAAAGAAAGAGGTAACCCCTTAGGTTGTATTTCTGGGCTTTAGTCTGCTGTATTACCATTGCTGTTAATTATTTGGATGCATGTGAAGTGTGTTCATGGTCTGTTCTGGTGTCCTCCCATCTTCTACACAGAAGGAAAGTCCTTAGTGTGTAGAAAATTTCAATGTTGTCACAGATTATCTTTGGATGTGAATGACTCTAGCATATGTACTGATAAATATATATATATATCCCTCTTAAAAAGCAAACATGCTCTTATAAATAAATGTTTGTATGATCCAATTTTCTGACAAACTGTATGAAAAGTTTTTTATGTAATTGTCTTAGCATGCTTTTCATGATGCAAATAATGTCCCTGACAAATCTCTGAACATGGTATCCCAAAATACAACTTGTCCTACTGAGGATTTTAATAAAGCAGTCTGAGAAACTGTGTGTGCAGGAAGGAACCTCTGACCTCCTCTTGAAACTGAACATAAATCTATCCTTCAAGAGGCAATTTTGACACACCAACAGTGAAGAAACATTATCTGCAACCATAATGGGACCCTGGGAAGTTCACAAATTAATAGCTTTTGCTCATTCTTTGTTGTATCATGTCTGCCCGTGACTTTGCACACTTCTCCAAACCTGCTAACAACAGGTTGTGCCTAACCATTCTTTTGGCTTTCTTCTCCTTCTGAAGACTCCAACGTCATACAGAACTTACATCAGGCAGATTTATATGCTTTATCTATCCGTCTTTCGTTGTAGGATGGCAGCCAATAAAGAGAGAGATCATCCTTCCTCTACTTCCACCTCACTAACTTTTAGTGAATTTTAGTAAGTTCACAGTTCTTTCCAAAGAGGCATTTTGCCACAGCAACAAGAAAAGTACCTAATATATATTCCCTGCCTCTGCCCCCCCCCATGGATGATCACTCTTTTCTGCCTTCCTGTCTCCCTTCTCTCCTTCTATTCCACTTTAATTGGGTGACTCACAGGTTTAGTAGTGAAGGTCACAAATAACTGCATTGTGGATAAATCTTAGAAATTCCATGATCCACTTAAAGATAGGCAGATCATTTGTTGTCCCAGGGGCCCACCTAGAGTGTGGGAAAACAAACGCTCTGACACAGGAGAGAAACTAAGGAGGAAAGTTGTCTTAGTTCATATTTGATCAATGAGTTAGAAAATAACATTTGAAAACATAAAACATACCACCTTGATGTACTGAATACTTTTAACTGAAAAATAGTAATGTAGGAAGAGGTGTTCTCAAAATGTCCCTCACTTGCCTAAAACTATCAAAAAGACATGTGAATACCTACATGATGATATTCTGACACATGACTAATGATCAGTAACCTTCTTTACAAACAGCTTTGTAAGTGCCTGACAATAATATCCTTTTTGAAGTAGAGAAGTAGGTGGTTCCCTTTCCCAGACAAGGCTAAAGACTTCCTGTTTGTACAACAAAGGAACATTCTGTTCTACCCCCAACAAAGACCATCCAGAATCAGAAATATGATCATCTTAAAAATGTGAGGAACAAAGCACAGGAGCATCTATTCCCTTATTGAGATATGTGCCTAACTACCACAAAGTCCTTTCCACTATGAAGTTACCCACAAACCCTCACTGCTAAACCTATGGGTGTTCTATGTTCTCAGTGAGTCATTTCAGTTAAGGTGGGAAAGAAGAAGAGGGGGAGAAAGAATAGCAGAAGAAAGCCATCCTCATGGAGGGGGGTGGTGAGTGGAGGCAGGATATATTTGTTACTTTTCTTGTTGCTGTGACAAAATGCCTGAGGAAAACAGTTGAAGGAAGATAAAATTTGTTTCACACAATTTGAGGGTATAGTCCATTATGGCAAACACACTATAGGGCTGCCAGGTAATGAAGCTGCTGCTCAGGGTGTTCAGTCAGGAAGCAGAAAGTGATGACTGCTAGTGTTCAGCTCACTTCCAGGATGACAGGCCATAAGATGCTGTGGCCTACAGTTAAAGGGATCTTTGCAACTCAGCTAACCCAGACTAGAAATTCTCTCACAAATGTGTGTCCTTAGGATTCTCTGAAGTTATTCTAGGCCTTGTCAAGTTAACTTCCAGAGGGAATTTGAGATAAAGTGTGATTGTCAATTACAATAAAATAAGTATTCTTTTTGTGTTTTAGATTTACTACATAAAATAACATACCATTTCTCCCAGAAAATATTAAAGTTAGGAATAAAATTGTCACTATGTAGTCTTGAAAACTCATTTTGGTCTCTTTTGAATATTTTCCAGATTACAGCCATTGGTGTTTTTAATATGGATGGTTTTCTCTACATAGTATTTTATAGCAAAGATCACATTTTTTAATTGTATCTCAAGTAGTTAGTCATCAATGAGAGCTGACCAAGTACTTGTTGAGTGAGTAAATGAGTGAACTAATGAATAAATATGCTCACAGTTCAGCTGAGCTGTTGGTTTTCTGCTACATTTCAACAGCTTTTCTGGTCAAGTATTTATAAAGATAGAAAATTCTTTTAATCTTTTCCATACATTTTTTCATTCTTAATAAGATATAAACAAGCCATGGTTATGATTCTTATCCTCTTTATAGTCATTGTTAACTTTTCCACATTTTAAATTTATTTTACTGTTTTTTTGATAAATACAAAATAAAGAAGGAAAAAAAATAAGATATAAACATGAAAGGGCCTTATCATTTTTCCTTTGTCTATAATCTAATTCCTCTGACCTCTCTTCTATCTTCTGGGTTGTTTGGGAAAGAAAGAGGAATTATGGGACAGATGGTACTGCATGTGAATGCTACTGTGTCATATAGAGTGGCAAGTGTCCAGTGCTGGCTGTATTGTACAATACACGTGATGCCTAGGTCAGGGAGTTACTTTAAATGGGAAAGGGATAGTTCTCTTGATTACTACTGCTGTCTTCCTTCTCCCTTCCTTTTTTCCTTTTAAGACAGAGGTCTTACATAGCCCAGGCCTTGAACATTTGGCTATCCTGCCCTGACTCTTGAGTGCTGGGATTTATACGTATGAGCCATTACACTTGGCTCAGTTCTTCATAAATTAACAGGGTGCTTCCTCTCTTTCCTAAAATCATTGAAATCTATGTTTCTAATTAGAATAAAATAACTTCAAAGGATTGTTGTGATGTTTTGAAATAATTGAGACCTCCCTCTAGCTTTAAAATAAAGTACTGGAATTCTCTGCAATGAATAATTTGGCAGTTTGTAAACAGTTATGTACTCAAAGTACTCCTAAAGAAAGTATTCTTCCAGCATTTTATCTCCAGTCCTTAACTTATTTTTATCCATTTCTCCTATGACTCTTTAGGATAACTGAGGCATGACTGCCAGAGGTCCCACACCCCTATGAAATTAACACATAGTCGTAAGTTGAGTCATTTAATAAACAAGACTGGAGTGCCATCTACTGGCTCAATGTGTAAGCTAATGGAACCTCACTGATAACAGATACTTCAAATTTGGTTTCTGTCATTTCAAAATAGAAAAAAAAAAAAAAGCCTTTTAACGAAAATTATGAACATACATCCAAAATCCATTCCTTTGCTGAGATCATGTGATCAAGCAATATGCATGTGTGCATGGCAATATCAAAGATTAATTTGTGTCACTATTATGTAGAAATAATTATAATTCTAAAATTGTTAGAAACATGGATTGAAGACTGCTTCCCTTGGAACATGTGTATGAAATCCTGGGTTGGATCTCCAACACACACACATACACACAAAAGGTGGAGGAGAGGGAGAATGGGTGACAAGGGTGATTTGGCTTGTCTGTCATCTTCTTGATAAGAGCCATTCTTAATATCAAGCCTCAAGCTCCTAATATGTTGCAAATAATTTCTGACCTGCCCTGACCCTTTTGGGCCAGAGGTTCTGATCTGCTGCAGCCGATTAATCCCCAAAGAAATGATTCAGAGGCTTAATTTCATGCTGTTTGGCCTATGACTCAGGCACATTGCTAGCTAGCTCTTTCATCTTAATTCAACCCATTTCTAGTAATCTACCTGCCACGTGGCCCATGGTGGCTCACCTTACTTGCTTCTTTTTTGGAGCTGGATAGAGACTGACTTAACTCTGCCCTCCTCTACCTGTCTCTGATTTCCTGCCTATTGCTATGGTGCTCTCCACAGGCCAAAACAGTTACTTTATTCACAGCATACAGAGAACATTTCTACCACATTAATAGATAATTTTTTTGTTTAAAAACAGAACCATTCTTGATTTTTTAAAATGTCATTTGTATCTGGAGAAGGATATAAAATACTAGTTGTTTCAGGTCAGGACCTTCTAAGACACACATACCCTTGCAACTTGGCACTTAGAAAGCAGAAAAAAGAGGAAAGTCACCCTCATTCTCCAATCACCTCTTATCCCTGCAACAGGCCATGAAAAGACTGTATTTCCTACAAAGTAATTCATAAGACCTTTATAACGCTCTATTCTCAGACCAAAGGAACAAAACTCAGAGAACCAGAACAAATCTCTCTTGCTGAAGCACCTTCCAGTTCACCACATAAAACCATAGACTTTTTTTTTTCAGAAGGTAATTTGCTTATTTCTTTGAATCTTTATTTCTGAAGATGTCCTGTCTCATATTATTTATATAAGTTTGTATCCTTGAAAGTGTTGATCTGTCTTAGAGGCAACAGCCAAGAAACTTGTGATAACTAAGGAATCCTTCTCTCTTCCAAGAGG
This sequence comes from Sigmodon hispidus, assembly GCA_004025045.1. NCBI lineage: Eukaryota > Metazoa > Chordata > Mammalia > Rodentia > Cricetidae > Sigmodon > Sigmodon hispidus. The sequence goes on along the minus strand of PVIH01011787.1, from coordinate 18,524 downwards.
CATGCAGTCAATGCAGAGTGATGAGTTTACTTATACTGACCCAAGTGAAGTAGGGTGAGTTTTGAAACTTGTTAGAGAAAAATAAGTGAACAGAGTACAAACAAGAGAATAAAAATAAAATGTTGTGCAAGGAATTTAGAGTAGCAAGAGAAATAGTAGAACAGACATGGGGGAAGCAGAAGAGAGAAGGTAAGACTCTAGAGACCTTGAGGAAGTAAATGTTGCCACATGATGGTAGGTAATGGTTCCAAGAGCTACTCTAGAGCATCTCAAAAGATGATAATGCATGAGTGTGCACAGGGTCAGAGTACTGAGGAGCTATCCAGTGTATTCTGAAGAATCAGCAGATACAAGAAACAAAGATAATCTACAGGAACCAAAACTCTAATAACAATGAATACAAATTCACACATAAGCAAATAACAAGAAGGCTGGAGAAATAGCTCAGCAGTTAAGACTAATAGCTGCTTTTCCAGAGGACATGGGTTCAGTACCCAGTACCCACACGGTGTCTCACAACCATCTATAACCCCAGTTCCATAAAAAGTTGTCTTTTGCTGGTCTCCACAGACACAGGCACAGACACACATAGTGAAGACACACATGCTGGCAAATACACACACACATATATATATATATATATACATACATACATATATACATACATACATATTAAAGCTTTAAAAAATGACAAGAAAAACAGAGTATGATGCAGGAAATCATGGAGCTGGCTTGGTCTAGCTGCTATGAAAGGTATCTGTCATGAGTTTTTCAGGTTAGAGTCAATTGTTCCCAGGGCACTGAATGCCTTCCACTTCCCGAGAAACCAAGGAACTCCCTTAAGCAGTGAAGCATTCGTATATATACATATATATATATATATATATAGTAATAAAACTGTAGTCAGTGTTATTTCATATTCAAAAGCGTACTATCCCAAAGCAGAATGTCTCATTATATAATTTCCGCTGAAGCAGTTTGAGAAACAGCAAGCACACGAAGAGCAGGCCTTCTCCAGAAGCATATCCTAAGACTCTCACAGGAAAGGTTCCCTGACCTAGAAGGAAAGGAGCATCTGAGAGCAAGCTAAAGCAACAGTAAGTGTTGTTTTCCTAGTGTACTGCTCTTAGCCCATACCCTTTTTAGCCTATCATATTTCCCCATGACTTTCAGCGCTGTATCAGAACTAGTATATTACTCAAAGTTAATCATGTACTGGGGGTCTTACTTCCTTATGAAAATTGTAGTTCTTAAAACTTATGTTAAATGGTGTTTTTCTTTTAACTGTTTTATTTAGACAGGAAAAGACATTTTTCTGTCCCAAATATGCATAGTATATTTTATGTTAGCACATCATTATGTACTGTATGTTATTTTGCATCATAGTACATTAGTATATCTAAAATGTTTTCTGATGAAGAAAATTAAAGCTTCGATTCTACTTTTTTTTTTTAATCTAATTTGTTTAAGACAAAGTCCTGTGTATCCCAAGATGACCTCAAACTCACTAAGTTACCAAGGATGCTCCTGCCTCCACCTCCAGAATGTAAAATTACTGGTGTGTCCAACACATCTGGATTAAAGCTCTGCTGGTTTTTAGCACATGTTTAGGGGTTATAAGAATTTGGGACTCAACCATCCTCACTGATGTAGTTTTTGCTACTTATAGTGCTAGCCAGGTAATCTTTAGTTACCTAGCTATTTTGAGGTTTGAGTTCTTTTACAAGAACACAGAGGTATTAAAAATAGTATTCCCTTAAATTAGAGAGGAATTGGGAGATGATATATGGAAGGTCACAGTGATGCACCGGCAAGTTTCCCTTTTATGTGTAATTAGCTCAGTCTCCTGTCATCTCTCCTCTGCCTGACCTCCACCATACATTAACCCGACCTGTCACAGCCAGAATTTAAGTGGGTAATTACACCTACGTTGCCCTGAATCAACATTTTCCAAACTCACTCAACAAAAGAGGCTTCATTTCTCCAAATTCATTCTTCCTATAATAACTTTAGAACCAAAAAAAGTAAGATGCATATCTTCCTTTGATTTCCAGTCATCTTAGCATAACTGACCTATGCAAGAGACGGTAAGTGCTAAATTCCAGTCTTTAAACTAAAAATAAATGGAGATTTATTCTTGCCAAACTAAATTCTCAATCCTTGGATATAAAAATGCAAATTATTAAACAGCTAAAATAGTTTAGAAATAATATTTTATGTCTAGCCAGTTAACCCTTGTAATTAATAAATGGCAGTGTTAATTAGCACTTCTAGTTATGAAAAAGAAAGAAAAGCAACCAAGCAAACAAAAGCCAAGCCTTTGAGATTAGAGATACTCTTTTGCCATCTTGTGGTATGATTCCCATACTGCAACGTGTTACACAGCTCTCTTCTATAAAAGCTGGAATATAGATGCTCTATATCTACATATGTATGTGTGTCACTGCAATATTTGCATGTGTATATGAAGCTAATGCTTAAAAATAAGAGATAATTACATTTTTCAAATGCCAGATACCCAAATTTTTAGTCTCTATACCTTCTAAAGCAGGAGAATGTTTGCTATACATTTTTTTATACTGAAGATCTTGTGTGAAACAGCTGAAAGCTGCATAATCCTTCAGAATTCTATTTTTAAGCCAGTGTACTGTTCTGTTTTTTATAAAAGCAGTGATACCTTTAGAGAATTCAATCAGCACAATTAGGTCATTTAACTTGAGGACAACACATTGTGGTTCTGTGTAGTAGCACAAATTTGAGTTGTAAGAAAAGACTCCGGAAAGGCTGAAATATCAGAGAAAGGAAGCACCACAGTCAATTCTCACTCAGCTGTCTTGCAACTTCCTCAGCCTCTCTCCTGGTCGCTTTTGCCTATGCTTCTGCCAGTACTTCTGTTCTTGCCTGGTTTCTACAGATCTTATATACCCTATCCCATACAGGTTAGGATTAAAGGTGTGTAGCCTTGAACTCACAGAAACAGAAATTCTGGGGAATTATGGGATTAAGGGTGAAGGTCACCACTGACGGCTTTCCCTGTGCTGAGATTAAAGGTGTCTGTGATTGACTCAGCTGTTTATCCTTGTATTCAAGGATTCCTGAGCTGTCTGCCTAGGATTTGTCTGTGTGCTTTCTCTGATATCACAGGATTTATTAAATATCTAACATATATCCACAGTTCTGTTGTTGACACTGTTCTTTTATTACTTTTCTTGTATGTATCTAATTGGCTATTTCCTCTATTTCCCTCCCTTCAAATTGCTGTCAAGGAGGGAGCCTGAAAGAAAGCTCATTGATAGTCCTATGTATTGGTTAGAAATAATTAGTACTAAAATAAAGAAAAACTCAATTCTTTAATTCCAAATGCATTTTAATGAATAACGCAGCCTTAAGTTATAACCTTATTAGTATAGGACATTTAAAAGAAAAATGTTCCTATGTTTTCTTATGGTTACAAAAAGAACTACCATAATTAACCTTAAAGACAAAAAAAATTGAACTCACAGTTAAAACAGGTCTATCATTTTTCTATAAAACCTAATGTTCTATGTAACACTGGACTACAAAAACATCTGTATTCAAACAATGCCCCACTTTTCTCAGATATGCAGTATGAATGAGTTCACTAAAGACTTCCTATTCAGTTTTAATTAATAGCTGTATTAATAACTGATGGTTAGTTGTGTATTACGTCAGATGTATAAGAACTAATTTCAAAACTGACTCAAAAAGTAATTCTTCTTAAGCTGGCTTTAGGCTCTTCTGGTGTTCGGTGGGTTCACATACAGAGCCAATAGCTGTTTGTTAGGTTTGAAGCTAGCTGGACTAGCTTGAAGTCAGCTGTGACAGCTTTTCTAGGCTCTGTGTGCTCTCATTCTCATGTGCATGAGCAACTTTCTACATGAAGGCCTGTGGGAGTTTGAAAGAAAATGGCCCCCAAAGGGAGTGACACTATTGGGAGGTATGGCCTTATTTAAGGAAGTGTCACTATGGAGGTTTGCTTTGCGGTCTCCTTTGTTCAAGCTACACTCAGTATGGTACACAGTTTAGTTCCTGTTGCCTGTGGATCAAAATGTAGAAATCTCAGCTCCTTCTCCAGCACTGTGACTGCCTGTATGTCCCCGTGTTTCCTGACAAGATAAACTGTAAACTCGGACCTGTAAACCACCTCAATTAAATGTTTTCTTTCATAAAAGTTGCTGTGGTCATGATGTCTCTTCATAGCAATAGAAATCCTAAGAGAAGCCTTCACCTGGAACTAGCCTGAGTATTCTAGGATTTGAGACCTCAGCTTGAATTTGGCATACTATCACTTCTGTTGCAGTCTATCAGTTGCAGTGTTGGACTGTGATCTAGAAATATCTAATTGTAGCATGGCGTTTATTTGCTCATCTCCATAAATTAAAGCAATGGGCTAAGTGATCTAAAAGGAATTCCTGTCAGCTCTTAAAAAATAGAAACATGGTGACTGTGGAGTTCCCCTGAGTTTACCATGTAATTGCTATGCCAAATGTTCATTTATCCTCCCACTTTCTTTGCCTATCACCCTTCTGGGAGGAGAAAAAATGAATATGTAAATATGTGTGCTGAATGGCCTTCATCCAGTTGGGCTAAGAATACTTGCAATGTAAATGGAATCATTCAATATGCTAACATTTGTGGTGAGTGACAACTTGTTTAACAGACAGATTACATGACAGATGCATCAAGACAAGACTGCCAAGAGTGGCCTGGATATGAGACTAGGGACAGGAGAAATGACAGAGACAGGAGAGAATAAAGGTTGATGTCCCAAAAAGTGATAGTATCCTGAAGAAGGTAGACACAACTTTTAGAAAGAACATCAATACTCAGGGATCTGTGATTAGATAGGTGCAAAAACCAAAGGTCAGAATTAGAAGATGGAGAAAAGGGCAGGGGAGTAGTATGGCAGTACAGGCCAAAAAGCGGGGGGGATAGTCTCACAGGAATCCAGGAAACAAATTACAAGAGTATCTTAGTGCTTTTTCTGTCTTATGTAGAAAACAGAAGGATGGGTAATCCATAAGAAACACAGAATTATTTGGCCCATAGATCTGGAGGCTAGAAGATCTAAAATCAGTGGCTCACATATGGTGAGGGCCTATCTGCTATATCATAAGAAGGCAGGATCCACACTAGTGAAGAAGAGCAGGAGAGTACACTCCTACCACAAACTCTTAGAACAGCATTCATTCACTTCTTGACCTAAATACTTGCTGTCAGGCCTCACCTCCCATGACTAGGGATTAACTTTCTAACACAAACGTTAGGGTAGAGATGTGAATTCAAACCACAGGAAGAACCAGTACTCAGTTAAATGCAGTGAACTCAATAAATGCACAGTAAAATCATACTTATGCTAACTATCGTCTCCATAATTGTGCTGCTTAGTTTTATGTAACTTGCCCCAAGTTATAGTCCTCTGGGAAGGGCTCTCAATCAAGAAAATGTCTCCATTAAGATTGGTACGCAGGCAAGTCTGTGGTTTTCTTTTTTTCTCCTTTTTTTTTTTTTTTTAAATAACTGATTGATGTGGGAAAAGTCCAGCCTACTGTGGATGATACTACCCATGGGCCGATATTTATTGGTGCTATAAGAAAATGGGCTGTAAAAAGTGACCACTAAGCAGAGACTAAAAGGAAGATGCAAAAGCTCATCTCTAACACTTAAGTGAGGTGAAAGAAAAGAGTCAGATGAGAACAAAAACAAGGTAGGTAAGAGTTTTAAAAACAGTAGACAGCCCCTCCCGATTCTTGACAGTATGTGAATGTCACTGCATTGCAGCCTGAGGACCTTGAATGTGCTTAGCTCTGAATTTTATGCCCTGACAATCTTTTGGATCATGGAACTCAAGTACTACAGAATATCCTGTGCTAAGACTGTTCAAGGCATATAAAAAAGTAACTAAGACATTTAATAAGAGGGAAAGACTGAAGTGTTTAAGGTACAAGATAGAAAAGGCAGAGATGGGAACCAAATAAGATAGTAGAAAAAAGAAACTACAGAAGTAAGCATTACCCTGATGATACCTTGAATTCACTCTTCAAGCCTCAAAAAACTGGGGCAAAAATACATAAAACAAATTTCCATTATTTAAAATCACTTTGTTACATCAGTCCATGGAAATTAATTCACCACATTTACAACAGTTTTCTATTAGATTATTTAATGACCAATGGTTTAAAGTTTATATTTGGAACCAACTCTTATAATTAAGTAAACATTTAATCACTTCTTTTATAACAGAGGTGATTAAACAAATGGTAGATACAGTGATTTTGGTTTTTTTTCAATATTATTAACACAATAGCAGCAAAATGGCAATCACTAAAGATAGCATGCACATTCATGCAGGATTGTGAAATGTTTAACTAGGAGTATGAAATGATTATCTACTTCAAGTTTGCTCAAAACTAAATAAAAGTTTTATTTTAAAATAATTATAGTTACAAAATTTACAATAAACAACCTATTTTATACATATGCACTTATTTCATCTCTTTATTTGCGTAAAAAGAAGACAGCTTTCCACATTCAAGAGGTTTTTAATGTTGTAATGATTACCTAAAAGTAACAAAAAATATAATTATTTCAAGTAACAAAAACTCCATAAGAATCATTTCTTTTTAAGTGTTTCTTTACCACTTAACACAACATATACAGTATATAGTATAAAATAAAAACAATTTATCTCACTTAAAGTGACTTATTAAATTTTAATAATGAATCCAAAGACACAAAGTTAATCAACACCTTAATTAATTAGGTAATCAGATAAACAGTGTCACATATGGCAAGTTTACTTATATTAATTATTATTACTGTGACTTTCTCTTTAGTAGAAATTGACATTCATTAAAACTAATAGTATTAAAAGCATTTTGACAACAGTACTAGCGCACAGTAAGTACTGGGTAGGGATGTGGGTGCACTCACTGAGCACTTGACCAGCAATAAGAAAGATCTCTGTTTAATTCCACAAGACACAAGTATATAAATAAAGCTACTATTGCCTTTATCACAATGTAAGCTTTGTAAATATACAGATTTTTCTCTCTTTTCCATTTATTTACTCCAAATTTAAAAAGCAGTATTTGACACCATAGTACACTTTTACTCATATTTACAGAATAAAGGAATAAGCAAGCAAATAAGTTAAAATACCTATTACCGATGACTTGTAATCTTTTAATAATACACTGATCTGTACAGTTAAGAGAATCAACTAATAAGGACCATAAAATGTTATAGGAAATAACACTGAAAAAATAACATCCCTTATAGCTTGGAAGGCAACATAACTTCTACTTAATATTTTTATTATTTAGTAATAAACACTTGTCTGAATTTACATATCAAAACACTAATATATTCTTAATGATAAAATGAAAGGAAAATATGTACCAACTGTTTTGGCATCAATAACATGGTAGCTTATTTTCACCTCTGTAGCTTCCACATTCATGGAACTAAACACTAGCAACTATACAGACATTGTAAATATATGAATCACAACTCTTTAGTTATTCTTACCTGAAGGAACATAGAACGAATCACCAGTGGTTATCATATATGGTGTTTCATGTAAGGTACATAAAAGGTCACCAAAGTTAACATAAAAAACCTAGAAAATTAAAAATGAAAACATTTTGAATTGAACCACAAAAATTATATACTATAGAAATCCTTAAATAAAATGCAGCAGGCAAAATAATGACTCTTCATGGATGTCTGTATTCTAATCTGCAAAAACTGCAAATACATCCTACATGGCAAAAGAACCCTGAGATGAGGAATAATCCTTAATTTCAATCTGAACACACAAATTCTTAAAGATGAATTCCCTGTATTACCTACTGACCCCCAAACACATTCCAACACACACAGTGGTCGGGGGTAGTAGGTAGTAGAAAAATGAGGCAGAAACAGCAATTTTAAACATAAGGTTTTCGTACTCTTGCTAGTGGTGGCCCTAAGCCAAGGAACAGGCTATTTGTAAAAGCTGCTAGCCTCCAGGGAAAAAAAGAGACCATCAAGTTCTATAGCCACATGGATACTGAATTCTCTTAACAATATCAATAAAAGTAGGAGGAAATGGACAGACTCATGCTTCAAAATAAAAGCAAATGTGTCAACATCTTAATTCCAGACCCTCATGATCCTCTGAACAAACTAGACAGTCATACCTGTAAGATTTATAATTAGGCCGAAGAAAATAATCAAAGGTCACTGTTTTAAGCCACTAGTATGTGATACTTTCTTGGGTTAATAATAAAGAACTAATATAAATTCCTTTTTGTTCTAATTGTATTCATTCAATGTCATAAAAATTCAGTCATCTTACCAGTAAACTTTACTCAAAAAATAAATGTTATACATGCTTCTTCAAAGATTACATGTTTTCTGGATAACACACAAGAATGATGGTCCACAAATAAGAAGCCAAATCCATCTTGTGAGTGTGGAGGAAGACAAGACAAAACTAAACAAAGAGCCCATCTCACATATTTAAACATCAAGATTAAGAAGAGAGAGAAAAAATAGGATATGTTTATTTTTCAGCTGTGCAGGCTTCAAATTCAAAAAAGGCTAACTTCACAAGGTATTCCTACGTAGGCACACTGTTAACTATCTGGTTTGAAGACTACAAAAAAAAAGTGTGCCTACTGCCAGCTTTATCATCAAATTCCATACTTTGATATCTTCATTCCCAATGTGATGGTATTAGTGTGGAGCCATCCTACTAATTACATCATTTTCCCTTCCCTTTCCTCACTTCAAATCCTTCCATATATACCCTCCTCTTTCAAATTCACGGCCTCTTTTTTTTTTTTGTTATTACGTGTATGTATATACATTTATATACATATGCATATTCCTAAATATAGCCTGTTTGAGAGGTCCATATGTTACTAGTGTGTCTTTGTCTTTAGGGCTGACCTTTTGGGATTGGATAACCAATTGCTGTGCTCTGTCCTAGAGAAGGCTTTCTCTTGCTCTCAGCATTCCTTAGTTGCTTGTCATTCTTTGCATAAGACTGAGGCCTTTTGGGCTTTCCCTGTCAATTTTTACCATAAGGAAATGAAAAAAAACTATAAAAAATAGGTATGTTTAACTTGACTTAAATAATATACAATGTATCGCACATGCATCAAAACGTACTGATATTTCTTAGATCACATTTGAACTTATAGAACTTTAATGGCTTAAGTTATTTATCCAAAATAAAAATACAGCCATTTTCTTCCTTGTAGTATGTTCTTCTCTTCCAAATTTTTCAATTATAAGCAATATTACAAATAAATGCATATTTATTAGCTTGTACTCTAATATAATGGTAGTACTTTTCTAGTTAAATTGTATAAATTCATTATAATTTCACTTGTTTTAAAATGTGGGTCTCTGAATACTAACCAGGTTAAATATTTCAAATACATATTATTTATTATTTCAATTTACATAAAGGCATTACAATTTGATGAGTAACTACTATTAGGTCAGTGATGATACACAATGTCTTTAACATTAGTTACTTTTTCAGCCACTGCATTAAAGAAGTTATTAAGAACCTCAGAATAGAGCTACAGAAATGATCCAATGGGAAAGAGCACTTTTTGCACAGTGTGAGCACAAGCACCTATGTCAAAAGTCAGGTGTGGCATGTGTTCCTGTAACCCTAGTGCTACAGGGAAAAGAGGTGGAGGTACAGAGTCAGAAGACTTGCTGGGCTTGTAGTTTGTCAACCTAACTCCATATTCAGTGAAATCCTCCCGGGAATCAAGTGGAGAGTAACTTAGCAGGACACCATCTGGACTATATGCTATATGCATATAACACACATACATATACCATATGCACACAACTATACCTGGAAACTATAGAATTTTAAAATTGAGATTATTTTAATTGATTCTAGTTATAATGATGTAAGAATAAACTATTCTTGCAATGTCCCTTAGTTATAATATTGCTAAAGTTATGGCATGATATCAAATATCATTAAAATATATTACAGAAGTTTTACAGTTATATTTAGAATAAAGATTTATAGCACTCATGAACATATGCACAGCACAGATATGTGTATAGCCAATACTGAGACAAAGAGAACGGGGAGAGAGGAAAGAAGAGAGTGAGACTAACTCATCATAAATCTCATTGTAACTTCAGACTCTGTTAAGTATAACACCCTACTGATACTGACTGATAAAGCCCTTTGTCTCTGGGACACACTTAACTAGCTAAGTCATTTTTAAACCCTTCTGATTTTCAACCACATGACTACAGGAATTCACAGGACTTAATCTGTACAATCAGCTCCAGCTCTAAATTCTATCTTTATTTGCAAATCTATATTCTAAGATTCTCTTAAGAAACAATCACACTTTAGGCCACTGAACCTCAAGGTTGTGCTATGTATAGTACAGGTATTTTTAAATAATTACTAACTAGTTAACAGATTTAATAAAGGAAAAGATTTCTTTGTGTAACATAACAATGGGATTTCACTACCAAGTAAATAGAATTTTAACGCATCATTAGAAAAAAAAAAAAAAAAGAATCATTTGTATTTCTAGAAAAAGAGAAACAAATGGAGAAATATACTCACCAGTATATCTTGGCCAACATGCTGCTTCCCTTTTTCTTCATGGGGTCCTAAAACCAATTTTCCAGTAGAAAATACATTTGTATCCAATGTTTTAAAAACTTTCAAACCATGTTGCTCCACAAAAAACTGATATGTATCTCGTGGTCTTATAAGATCTAGGTGGAAAACAATAATACAAATCTAAAGCAATCACAAGCTAAATATGTTTAGCAGTCTCTAACCATCACCTCAGTACTTAGGGAACTAAGGAGGGTTACAGATTAGAAATCCATCTGCACTACACATGGAAGTCCCTACTGTACTAGAGTGTACTAGCAGCATTCAACGACATAAACATTTATATAGGAGTCATTAGACCATGCACACATACAGGAAGTATTCTTACACAGGGTGAAAAAGGCTGACTATTGAGCCAGAATGCCAAAGGTCACATCTGCCTGGCTCATAAACTACATGACTTTGAACTACTTAAGCTCACTCTCTAAGTATCAATTTCCTTTCTGTAAAAATGAGTAACAGCCTATGTTTAAACAGCTTCTGGGAATATCTAGGAGTTAATATATGAGACAAAAAGAAATGACTGGCTCAAACTAAGCCCTATCTTATCGTAGCTTAACAATAATGGAATTGGTTTTACTTATATGGAGGCTAGGATGGAAAATAATATTAGGGGAGACACAATAAAGGACTCAATATCTTTTCAAAGCTTAACAAAGCCTAAAATAAAAATGTGTCATCACAATGACAATAAATTAATTTTTGTTCAGTTGATGATGACTAAAAGGAAACATTTCTATTTAATTAAACAAAGACTACAAGAAAGTAGAATATAAGGTTTAGCTCAATAATCACTCTTATTTCAGGTTTCCTTTGCACTTATTAATCTTTTCAAGCCTCTTAATGCATTCATTAATCAGTTACTAGCTCTATAGCACTAGATATTTGAGAATGTTAAGGGTCAACATATAAAATGCAACAAAGAAAATGTACAGACTATTAAAACATAAAGGTTGAAAACAAAATTTTCTAGCCTGAAAGGGCTCAAATTATGTTTTTACAGTAAACAATACCTTCAGTATTTCAACTTCTGCTGCTTTATAAGCATGTCAATACAGAATGACTCTTCAGAGTTTATCTAAAGATGGTAAATGGAAACTAGTTCATAGACAAAATTTAAGTGGGAATACCATTAGTGACTTCTGGTTTGATCAATCTCTTTGACTCAGAGAAAGAGTTTCATTATGTCTGATACAGTCTGTGCTAGTTTGAATAAAAATGGCTCCTGCAGGCTCATATACTTAAGTGCTTAGTCACCAGGGAATGGCATTATTTGAAAAGATTAGGAGGAATGGCCTTGTTGGAGAAAGTGTGCCACTAGGGGTGTGTTTTGAGGTTTCAAAAGCTAATGCCAAGTGCAAAGTCTCTCTACCTGTAGATCAAGATGTAGCTCAACTACTTCTCCGGCACCATGCCTGCAATGCTTGCTGCCATGCTTCCTGTCATAATGATAATGAACTAAGTCATAATGATAAAGGAAACTGTGAGCAAGCCCCAAACTAAGTGCTTTCTTTTATAAGATTTGCTTTGGTTATGGTTTCTTGTCACAGTAATAGTTCTTATAATTATTAAGATATTTAAGTACCTCCTACATAGAAATACTCCTTGGTTGGTGTACTTTGAAAGAAAATGGCCACCAAACGGAATGGTACTATTATATGGTGAGGTCTTGTTGGAGGAAAAATGTGTCACTGTGGAGGTGGGCTTTGAGATCTCATATTTGCTCAAGCCATGCCCAATAAATCTTCCTTCTGTTGCCTGCATATCAGTGTGAAGTGGTTCCTTCTCTAGCACCATGTCTGCCCCACCATAATGATAATGGACTAAACCACTGAAATTAAACCACCACTTCAAAGGTGCCATGGTCACAGTGACTCTTCACAATAAAAACACCTAAGTAGTCCCTAAACCCTAGTCCTACTAAAATTTATTCCTTAGAATTGTGTATGGCCTTCCAGAAACTAAATGTTTAATGTCTATGTAATACAGCATGAGGCTTCTAGGCTTTTAATATTAAAGTTGATATTTGTATGGCTGATTGATACTATTAACAGTCATCTTCACAAAGGTTTCATGTCTGAGATATTATTACTGGTATCTAGAGGTTCAGAAGATAGTGTGTGCCCTGGCACAAATCCTGCTCAGTCACATGTAGTACATCCTGGGGCATACCAGTTAACTTTCCATAATTTCCCATAGAAAGTTCCTCACATTATAGAAGGCTTAGGCCTGCTGGAGAAGATAACATACCTGGTAGCTAATAGCACCACCTGAACTACAGGATTCAGAACACAAACACATGATACTGTATTTGATATAAATGCTTATTCTTAATTATTTTCAGAGTTTTAGTGCTGAATGAGGAGGGGAAGAGGAAGGGAAAAGATAAATGGAGAAGAGGGAAAAAGAGAGGAAGGAAGGAAGAAAGAGCAAATACACAGATCAACCATTCAATAGTTTCTCTTAAATACTTTCAGTAGGGGCTGGAGAGATGGCTCAGAGGTTAAGAACACAGATTGCTCTTCCAGAAGTCCTGAGTTCAATTCCCAGAAACAACATGGTGGCTCACAACCATCTGTAACGAGATCTGCTGCCCTGTTCTAGCCTGCAAGGATACATACAGACAGAACACTATATACATAATAAATAAATCTTAAAATTATTTTTAATATCATTCCCAAACTTACCCATAGGGACAATCTCTCTAGTTTCAGGGTCCTTTGCAAATGTTGCCTGAAAGGGATCTCCTAGAGGTATATCCAGATTCACCACTAACCTATCCTCTGTAAAACAAATACCATTGAAACAAAAATTACCTAATTCATCTCCATTATAAAAAAGTCAGTATGAGATATAATAAGAGACACGTTGTAAAGAAAGCTAACAAAGATTCAGCAACCTCTTTCTGATCATGTTATCACACTAATAAATAAAATTTCAAATTCTAAGATATATTTAATGTAAAGCCAATACCTCTGTGAGCCATTATGTAAATTTTTCATTTCAACAAAACCCTAATGATTTGCATATTCCCTCAGAGCTGCCATCATGACAAAGTTCTAAAAAAGTTCATTAAACCATATTTTAAGTATCAAAAAGAGAAGAAGCATATGACTAGGTAATATACTCATATTTTATACGATATAGTTATTTTTACAAGAATAAAATGAGCTAACATTCTAAATTGGGGGATGACATTATAAAGTAATCTTTACCAGTGAAAATTCTATGTCTGAAGATTTTAAGAGGTATGAATTCTAAGTTATATTACAAAAGGTTCATACTTTCATGTTTATCCCGATGGATCTCTTTCCTGTTAGCTTTTTTGTTGACTTTGTCCAGGTTCCTTTGTGCCTTTCTTATGGGTGATACTGGAGTTGGGGATAGTATTTTCATCACAATTCCACCTAAAATTTAACAAAAAATAAAGTAAAAGTGACATTCAAAGTACCAAGGAAAATACTGTTACTACATGTCACAGCTGTTAGTGACACCAATACTAACCAATATCAACTGTGTCTCTAACACTTTAAATATAGAAGCACTGATAATACAAGACTCAATAACCTGTTACTCATTTGAAATCAATAGCTGTCAATGGAGGGTTAAAAACAAAAAGAATGCTGCAGAAACTAGTAATGAACTTGAAGTAATAGTAGTAAGCCACATGTATGTGTCCTTAAATAGGTACATCCATCTAAATAACACTAAGTTCCTTGTTACACCCTATAAAAAGAATACATGCTAAGAATGAGAAAGACATCATTTTGATCAGATATTAATTTTCTCATGTACTAATATGTTTCATTTAGGCTAGGAGGAGAGTTCACCAGTAAAAAGGATTTATTTGCTTATTATGCATACAGAAGAGGGTACCTGATGTCATTATAGATAGTTATGAGCCACCATGTGGTTTCTGGGAATTGAACTCAGGACCTCTGGAAGAACAGTCAGTGCTCTTAACCTCTGTGTCATCTCTCCAGCCCCTGTACTACTCTTATAAAGAACCAGAGTTCAGTTCCAAGCATCAATGGTGGGTGCCTCACAACCACCTGGTCACTCTAGCTCTAAGGGGATCCAAGATATGCATATATTCACACCCACCCACAAACATATAATTAAAATAAAAATTAAAAATAATTCACTTCCTGCAATCAGAAACCTCAGATATTTAAGTGACAATATGTACAAAGTCAGTTAAATAAACTAGCTAGTTACAAGAAGGGGAAAAATCAACACCTCTAAAATAATGAGACAAGTCTGAATTAAAACTCTATTTTTAGATAAATTAAAACCCTATTTTCAGATGTATGTGGGAAGTGAGGATTAAATGAGGTAATATATTTATGTGTGTAGGACAGGATCTGTCACATGATAAAATTAATTAGAGCAATAATTCCTCCATTTATAAGATATCATCTAAATTAGGTCTCACCTGATGGTCTTTCTTGATAATCTATCCGTTCCCCTCGCCAATATTCTAGAGGTTTCAAACGGATTCTCTTTGTTCTACGAACATTTGGTGAGTTGGAGGGCAGTACTATCAAAAGTAAAACAAAAATTCAAAGGTTGAGTAAACAGTAAAGATGCATATCAACTCTTAGAACATAATGTTTCAATGATGAAAACAAAATCCCCAAATATTTAGATGTTTATGCAAATAAACAAAAGTCCATGAAAAATGAAGTTTCTAGATTGTCCAAGAAATAAAAGCTTAATGATACCATCATGTGAAAATGTTAATGATATTATCTTATCTGAACAATGCTACACTACATGGATTAAACACTTTGCTGTTATAATTGAAGATGCTATAGTTTATGACTCCTGCTAATCTACAGAACTACTTCTACTAGGGACCCCTAGCCACAATACTTGACTAGGTCCCAAGTGGATGAACTTTATCTCTCTTCTGTTCTCCATTCCAGTCTCTCTAGACCTTTGGACCTGCTGTGGCCTGCCCACCTGAGTAATGCTTCCCAGCCCATTTCCAAGCCCTTGGGATTCAGTCACTTGATGCAAAGTTCTTCATCACCACATCTCTCCGTCTTTCTTCCCATTCCATCTCTACTCTTTTGTAACTAATTACTGAACCACAGAACTATTAGGGACCCCACAGTCACCACACTTAGGTGGGAATCAGAGATTCCAAAGAAACCATGTTTAGCTAGGACCTGGAAGGGACAATAGTCACCAAGACAGAACACTCACCCCACATAACAAAGACAAAAAGAGGTTATCTATGCCAAGAATCACTTCAAAAGTCATGAACTTCAGAAGCCCAAATCCCAGGACAATAGTAACAAACATGAATAACCAAGACAATACTAGACGGTATATGCCTCTTTTAGAAGTCAGCATCCCTACTATAGTAAGTCCTTGGAAAAGCATTTTAGCTGAAGCACAAGAAAAGAACTTCAAAATGGCAACAAACAAATATGATCAAAAACATTAAAGAGGATATAAATAAACATGCTAAGACCATGAAAACATAAAAAATGAAATAATAAAAAATGATTCATGACATGAAGTTAGAATTTAACAAAAAAGAACCACTAAAGAAAACCCAAACAAAAATAAAACTGTAAATTAAGAGCTTAGGATGACAAACAAAATCCTCACCAATTGGTAAGCCAAAGACAAACAATAAATGAGTTTTCATGAAACTGAAAAGCTTCTGTATGGTAAAGGACACCATAATTTGAGCACAGCAACAGTTAAGAGACTAGGAAAAAAAATCTTTACATCTGATAGAGGATTTATAGCTAGAATATATTAAGAGATAAAAAAAAGAACATCAGAAAAACAAATTAACTCAATTTTTTAAATGGGGCATACAACTAAGCGGAGTTTTCAAAAGATGACACATAAACAGCTGAGAAATACTTTTAAAAGGTCAACATCCTTAACAATCAAAAAAATATAAATTAACACTACTTTGAGATTTCATAATACACTATGAAATGCTAAGAACTAAATACATATTACTAATATGGATGTACTTTCCCTACTTAAAAGATTTAGTTATATTTATAGAGATTCAATACCATTTTCTTCAATGAAAATATTGCAAAAAATAAATTGCTTTACCTAATTTGTGATGCATATTCCTATATGGTGGCACATTAGCATTTTTTATTCTCAAATCTGCAAAATATAAAAGAGTATTATAAATAATACACAATGTCTGCTAATTCTATATTGACTTAAAGTATTATCTGGTCAACTTTTACAAAGTATCATAAGTAAAATTTAAACCTGAAAATAAAATTTTCTTCATGAAAAAAAAAAAACATACAAACTAAGGAAAAAAACAGAATAACATCTCTTTATACTTTGATACAATAAACATATTTAAAGAACACAACCATTAAAACTAACAAAAACATTCTATTATTCATAAATAAATGGTAAATAAGCCACTAGTAAATAAAATTGCATGGCATATTGGTGAGTAAATAATATATGTAATAATGTTACCTACAATCTACCTATAAATTTCTTTCTAAAGTTCTAATAGTAAATCCCTCCCAGTTTCTCAATTTATCAACATGCTAAAACATCAAAAGATTTTTTTTCTCATTTTTTTCACGTTCATATAAACAAGTGATCTTTATTAGTAGAGTTCCAATATCAGTGCCCCAACTGGGTCTACGCAGCACCCATCCTGCCAACCATCAGATCCAGCCATAATCCTACATCCAGTGTCCAGGCCTAATCTGCTGATTCCCCAGCCCCATGCTCTCCTCACCCTCCAGGCTTGGGCCAGGATGCATATTCTATGTCTGTGTGCTACCCCAGCATCCTCTCTGTCCCTAATACTTCAACCCACCCACACCATATCCAACCCAACTTCCACATGCTATGTTCTGTCTCACCCTACTGTATCCACATCAGACACAGAACCAATGAAAGAAGTTCGGATACCCATATTTTTTCACAAAATAAAAATAGGAATAGTCAAGACAGATAGCTTCCGGTTCCGCTCCCAGGACAAGTGCTGTCTGCAGAGTCCCAGCACACTCTGGAGTAGGGGCCGATAAACTCTGCAGGTCACCAGACTCACAGCTCCTGCTAAGGGTAGCTGCACAGCTACCCACCGCCACCTAAAACTGAGCAAGCCAACATCTGTAGGGGTCTCTGAAGGACAGACTCAGACCCTGACCAGAGGGGTGACAGGAGGCACACAAATCCAAGTGCCACAACGGACCAGGAGCCATCTAATTGTGAACCACTGAAGCCATGGGCAAACGTCAGTGCAAAAAAATTACATAATAATACAAAGGACAACATGGTAACTCCAGAAGAGAGTGGTGATCTTACAAATACAAGACCTGAACTGAGCAATGAAGAGGAAACAGAAGGAAGAAACACCAAAAATTCCTTTTTGATGATCATCGAAGCTCTGAAAGAAGATATGAAAAAAAGGCTTAAAGAAATAGAAGAAAATACAAACAAAAAATTGGAAGAGATGAACAAATCTGTGAAAGAAACATGCCAGGAACTAAAAGCTGAAATGGAAGCAATAAAAAAGGCACAAAATGGGGCAAAGATGGAAATAGAAAATATGAAGAAAAAAGCTTGAACCACAGATACAAGCATAACAAACAGAGTTCAAGACATGGAAGATAGAATCTCTGCAGTGGAAGACTCAATAGCTCAAATAGATATATCAGTCAAAGAAAATAGTAAAACTAAAAAAGCCATATCTCAAAATGTTCAGGAAATCTGGGACACCATGAAAAGACCTAATTTGAGAATAATAGGAATAGAAGAAGGAGAAGAATACCAGCTCAAAGGCACAGATAATGTTTTCAATAAAATCATAGAAGAAAACTTC